>JALPQI010012507.1:0-39566 GCA_025490895.1 Thaumatotibia leucotreta | reverse complement strand
ACGTAACCGTGCAAGTATAAAAAGGTACATCATTTTTTAACCTTATTTTTGGTATTATATTCAAAATGAGTACAAAGTTGGTTAATATACTTGTTGAGTAAATACAATACACAGAATAAAATGATTCAGCTTTTATTATTCGTTTTACAAAGCGCAAAGACGTTTTGGTTCAAACGTACTACTTGTCAACGCAGTACAGCATGACCTCGATATAACCGCCATCTAGGCAGCCGTCCCCGCACTTCACGGCGAGGGGTTGCAGCGCGGGGGGGCGCGCCGGCTCTAACCTCGGAGTATACGGAGTACAACCGAGAACAAGAAAACCAAACATGGCTACTAACTTAAATGGATACTTAATTTTGTGACTTCCAGGCGTATACGTATCTTTGTACTCGACTACAACCATAATATTCAGGTTTCAGGTGCAACCATAATATTTGTCAAACCTTTTCGAAATGTGATATTTGCAACGATTTTAGCTATTTAAAAACTGTTAATCCTCAGTATTAAAAGAAGCGTAATATTTTGATGCCTCATCAAGGTCACGCCGAGTCCACGCCGGTGGCGGCGTCGGCGGCGGCGGCGCGAAGTTTTTTACCGGCGGCGGCGGCGCGCCGGCGCGGCGCTCATGTCTAGTAAGAATACATTTGTCACCACCCCAACTCCTCTTGGGTAATATACTTGTTGAGTAAATATAATACACAGAATAAAATGATTCAGCTTTTATTCGTTTTACAAAGCGCAAAGACGTTTTGGTTCAAACGTACTACTTGTCAACGCAGTACAGCATGACCTCAATATAACCGCCATCTAGGCAGCCATCGCCGCACTTCACGGCGAGGGGTTGCAGCGCGGGGGGGCGCGCCGGCTCTAACCTCGGACTGTATTTGTTGCGCTGCTCTCGACACGTCAGCAGGTAGAGGCCTACGAAATTTTTCTTTCGCTCAGCACATTTCTGCGTGAACAACAAAAAATACATATTTAGTGCATATCAATGAATTAGTATAGGAAAATTTGAAACAAAGATTAACAAATAGTACATCATCATCAGCCTATGATAGTCCACTGCTGGACGTAGGCCTCTCCTATTACATTTGCCAGAAACTTTGTTTCCCATAAAGTCAATTTTCATAATGTCATTTGTCAGAATCATCGAAATCCGTAATTATCACATGCCACAACATCGTTTGTCATCCAAATTAGCTACCAGAAAAGACAATTTCCAAAATGTTTTTTGTCAGAATCATCGGAATCCGTAAATATTAAATGCCATAACATAACTTGTCATCCAAATGACCCTCCACAAAGTGAAACTGCTATTAAAAAGTAGGTTAGGTTAGTATTCTGGGTGCCTGTGGTGTCGCATAACGTCGTCCTAAATTTTTTGGCCGAGAATATTTGTCATAATGTTAAATGGCATCCTACTCGTTTAGCCTACTTAATTTTGTGCATACACAGTGCTAGGTTAATGGTTTAAAAATACGTTCAAGTAATAAACCAGGGCAAAACCAACATGGATTGGTTAGGTTTCTAGGGTAGGGCGGAGTTAAAAGCGTTGACTAAAAAATACTTAAGTATTTTTAATTCATTGTTTACGCATCCTCATTTTTGTGAAACGAAAAAAGGGGGGACGGGGGGGCGAAGCCCCCCACAAGGGGAGCTCGGGGGGCAAAGCCCCCCGCATTAAAAAAGAACATATTGTAGTTCCCCCACCCTAACCTGGATAGGTTCGTTAGGTACCTTTCATCCCTTAGAGCAGAAATAGAAGCCCCGCGCAGCGGGGCTTCGTCGACCAGTTCCCAGAAGCCCGTTTTTTCAAACTCTTGTAACTTTTAATAATATAGCTAGTACTTATTTGAAAAAACTGATAATTACTGATGGCGTTTGAATATTCCATTAAATAATATTATTGCACTTAATAATATGGCCAACAATTAATATGGCAACAATTGCTTCTGGCATTTGAATATTCTATTAAACCATATTATTGCACTTAATTATATGGAAAAGAAATAGGATGGCATTGTATGATTATGGAAGGTAATATTCGGGTAAACAAGCAATATGTCATACAATTTTTATGGTAAACAAATCATTCGGGCAAATTAAATTCGGGCAAGTTAGATTCGGGCATATGAATAGTATGTTAAATAACTGTCGGGCAAACAATATACAACCGTAATAAAATATTGTGACGCGATATTTATTACTATATTTTTTTAAGTTGTTCAATTCTCCCGCTTTTTTCCTTACCCTACCTGACCTTAGATATAATAAAGCTACATTGAAATGTTTTTATTTTAGTGTTTGCATAGAATATTGGTAAGTATAATAATGTAATAATAGGGTGTGTAATGATCCGTATAAAAATACTTAATATATTTTCATTCGATATAACAACAAAAAATATATTTTCGAAGTATATAATCGTTCATTGTATATAATAAACTTTTGGTATAAAATTAAAATATCTATTATTGTTTAGTATAATGAATAGTTAATGTAACACTTATTTTGTATAACCTTCATACGGTATAATTCTCATTTGATATACAATAATAAACTTTTCTGGGGTGCAAAAAAAAAAATAACCTCGAAGACTAAGGCGGGAGCAAAGCTCCCGCCTTAGTCTTCTAACCTAACCTATCCGAGTCGGATCTGCCCCGGAAGGTTTTGTTCGCTCGCTCACTGCAGATTTAGTCCCCATTCGTTAGTAATTATGATCAAAACCAAATTTTATTTAGGAGCCAATATCTTGGTAATTATCAAGTTTTAAGAAAAGTAGCGTTATACTATAAGATCATTATACGAAATATGAATTAAACTAAAAGTATGTTATACGAAATATCATTATTTCAAATGATTATTATATAAAATAATAATTATATAATTTGTAAATATATTATTTGTTGTTATATGATTCAATAATTATATCAAATGAGCGTTATTGCGACTAATATTATATCAAAAGTTGTTATAGCCTTCGTGACGCACCCGTAATAATAAGACTCACATCTGGTATATACACTAGAGCGTCAGCCTGAGCATAATGTAGCATGTATCCCAAAGGTATGGTGTCTTTAGTTTGCAAGCCTGAAAAAAAAATACTCAGTATTAAAAAAACAACAGTTGAATATAGAGGAACCCAATGGGTTTTAATGTATATTTTTAAGGATAGTTAGAGACTGTATGGCAGACTTCATTCTGGATCCGCTTCCTTGTGCGACGACGGTGGGGCAACGAGACAGTGTTACATGCATGGCTTACACAAAAGATCCCAATGGGTCGAAGTGTATCCGTAAGGGTGGTGGGGGTTAAGTATAGCGACGATATTGGATGTCATACTTATACCATTGATAATATGTATAATTTACATGCAAAGTAGTGTTACTACTACTTAAAAAAACACAAGTCAACTACCCCACCAATAGGGTAAGATACATGCATGGCACTGCTCCACTAACGAATATATTTTTGTGACCCTCATATTGTTTTGAAATAACACTAATCCTCGCAGTAACCGAAAAAAATATCATATTGTCTTCTAAATATTTTTGACTTGTGTTTTTTTAAGTAGTAGGTAGTAACACTACTTTGCATGTAAATTATACATATTATCAATGGTATAAGTATGACATCCAATATCGTCGCTATACTTAATCTAACCCGTTTAGTCTCATTTGATAAAAAACACTCGTATTCAAAGTGGAACAATACAGTATATTGATTGTTGTAGATCCGAGGATGAGCAATATATTGACGATATTTATACCATTAATTGGAGTTCGAGGCCAACGAAACTACGACAGATGCGTTATTGTCAAATCTGTCAAAGTCTCTTATGTCATTGTCAAATAAACTTGTCAGGTTTCGACAACCTTTTTGCTATTTAATTTATTTATTTAAAATAATTCCTAATAAAAACATTACATACCTCTGTAATGTTTGTACGCCTTTTTGTTTAATATGGCTGTAACAACTAGGATTTTCTTAAAAACACGTAAATACCTAATAACTTTTCTTTTCTCCTAACTAACATTGATATGACAAAATTTTCTTGTAAGGAACTTAAAATGATAAGAGCCAACGTTTCGAAGCCTATTTTAAAAAGAAGTTGAATTACCATTTACCAGTGAACACAAACAACAGCGTACCATATTTACAGTACGGTTAAATTACTAAGCCCCCTGCCTTATTATGGGTTAAAATTATGGGAAAGAAATTTGGAAATGTAAAATGAAAGCATTTTTTGTATTTTATTTCTTATTTGTCTTCGTCATCACTTTATCCTCCGGAGTCCTGGGTAAAAATCGAGTACACTCCCATAAAAGCCGATAGTCCTTTATAACACCATCAGTGTTGAGTCCTGAACTTACTGTCGCTTATTTTAAGGTTTAAAATGAGTTTGTCCCATTTTTACAAAATGTTACATCTGTATGATAATTTAAATGGAGAACTATAGCACTGCCAAAGAAATTTGTAGGTCAAAGGAATTTTACGAATACGAAATGTGAACATAAAGCACGCTACAATACAATGTATTATTCTGTAATTTTCTAAACGTATGCAGAAATAGGGTTTTAATTTATGTGTACTTAAATTGCTGTACCAAATGTTATTAATACCTGAGGTGATACCAGCGCAATACCAACTTTGTTACTAATAATTGCGGATAATTAAGTTTTTATTAAAATATCTTATATTTACGTGAAAATAAGTAAATAATATTGTTTCTATAAATTAAAGAATTAAAATTACCAATGAATAAGATATCTAAACGTCTGTTTTTAGAAAATAAAGATTTACTATTGCAAGAACATTTCATTGTTGTGGTAATATTTTCGTAGATTCTTTGGCCTCGAACTCCAATTAGTGGTTTAAGACATATTTTTGTCGTAATAAATAATAATATCATACCAAAATATTGTTTAGTGCAATGTTTTTCGTGGGAGTCGAATGACTCTTCAGTGATGGCGGCTAACTGCTCTGCAAATGCGAGCAGTGCGACGAGCGCGAGTAGCGAGCGAGCGAGCGGCGACATGTCGGCGGCGGCGGGGATTGCGCTCCGGCGCCGCCGACTCCGTTATATAGTTTGAAGCGGGGTAATTAGCAACGAATCTTTGCAATCGAAACCAATGGCGTTACACGCAATTTATCATGATCGGATTAATTCGTTTTACGTAATAATGTTAAATGTTGATAATACTTTAAAAAAAAAAAAAGAAATTTATTCACTTACACAAACATACATAAGTAAATAAACATAGGTAATGACAAAATACATGTTTGTGCAGCAAAATGGATTAGGACTCAGCGAGGCCGCTGGTTTTCAGTCCCCAACCATAAACTTAAAGCTAACAATAACACTAAAAGTACTTGTTACTAAGTGACAGTAGTAAGAATACATTTGTCAACTCTTCCCGTGGGTGATGGTAGAGTCGACTAAGGGATTGAAAACGTCACCGATTATGAACATAGATACGCAATCCGCTTACCCAGCGTGCGTATTATGGGCAGGTAATGGGCATTCACCTCCAAATGCGTCTATACGCATAGATAATTGGAGAGGCCTACGTCCAGCAGTATACTGAAATAGGCTAAAGATGCATGTAGATACAACGTAAAACATACAATTAAAATATATTTTAACCATTTAAAGGCCTTCCTACATGCATCTACAATGCGGTTCATTACATTTATAATAATTATTCTGACTATTAGGGACTTCATCCCTAGTTAATGTACCTACTATATTTGCATTTATTTTAAATCAAATTTGTTTCGTTTAATTAATTGTTAGCTGTAAGATGTTATAATACTCTTATTTGAAAAAAAAAACAAATCCCACTGAGTTTCTTGCCGGATCCTTTTCAGGAACAGTGGTGTAGGGTTAGAACCGGAAGTAGTTTTTTTTTTCTCATTTGATATATTTAGTTTAACGATTCAAAAGCGCTAGTTGTTTGCCCTAATTGAATAAAGAATATTTTGACTTTGACTTTGCATCAACATTAAAATAAACCTTGCGCCCTTTTTGTCTCAACAAGGCATCAGTCTACTATGACAACGCTGCTGCCCACCATCAATCTTCTATCAAAGAATAGTCAGTGACACTTTATTTATTTATTTATTTATTTATTTATTTATTTAATCTTTATTGCACAAAAGAAAAACTTATAGTACAAAAGGCGAACTTAATGCCATACGGCATTCTCTACCAGTCAACCTTGAGGCAAAGCAGAAAGATTGTAGGCGGTGCATTAACAAAACATTAATAAAATTAAGTTAATGAAAACAAAGCATAGTCTCAAAAACAAATAAAATACTAAGAATACTAAAATACACATATACATAATATTTATATGAATACATATATTATACATACATTAATAAATAATATATACTATATACCCAATAAAAGTAGTATTAAACATTATTTAACTTATCTACCAGCAAAGAAACCACGAACAGATTTTTTAAAGGCGTATTTGTTCGGCGCTTTCCTGATGTTTGCGGGAAGACCGTTCCAGAGACGAGCAGCTCGAATGGTAAACGAATCAGACATAAAGCCAGTGCGATGGAGTGGGATAGAGAGAGATAGATTGCCGGAGGAACGGAAATGACGATCAAAAGAGGCACCATAAAAGTGAAAGAAGGATTTGAGATATTCAGGGGATTGAGAGTCATTAAGGATTGAAAAAAGAGTACAAAGCAGGCGAATGTTTCGCCGCTGACGAATGGGAAACCACCCGAGCTGCGTGCGTAATTCAGAAACGTGGTCATATTTCCGGAGGCAAAAAATGAAACGGATACAGCTGTTAAGTAATCTGTCCAACTTGTTAAGAAGCTCCTCGCTTAAATCAGGATAACACACATCACCATAGTCAATAATCGGCAGTATTAAAGTGTTGACTAATAACACCTTCGTCTTAATTGGCAAAAAGTGCTTGAGTTTGTTCAGGGAGTGAAGGGAATCAATAGTCACCTCTTACGACACCCGCGGGAAGTTTTGGGCGTTTAGGCGGAGGTCGTCATATTCTTAGTAAGTCCCTTTCGATATAGGTCATGTTCGGTAGATGCCACTTTCTGAGGATGTCATGTTCTGAGAAGGCCGCTTTCGAAGAGCGACACGTTCTATATACGTAACATTTTTATATCGCCATTTTATGAGTTCGTCGCTTTCTGAGTTTGTCGCATTCGGAGTACGTCACTTTCGCATTTTACGGCGCTCCTGTGCGTTTCCGCAAATTGACTCCTAAGAAACTAATGATCCTGATCAGGAATGGGATCGATTGGCATCAAAAAAAGAATGCAAAAAAATCAATCTAATTCTATGGGAAAAAAGATTTCGACTGTGGTGCTGGTGACCTTTCTAGTACAGTTTGTTGGTTGGTATGGTGATTGGTATCAGAAAAAAACAGGATAATGGACTGTCAAAAACTTGATAGGTGGGTATGTGATTTATTTAAGGTTCATTTTTATTTTATAGCAGGTTGAGTAACGAAAACGAGCAAAAATTGAACATTATTTTACGGAATAGCAACTTTTAGAAATGACAGTTGACTTCCAGTTAAGTAGGGCGTTCATGGCAGGCCGCCTTGCAGTCCGCCTTTATGCAGCAGTGCTATTCACTAAGGAAACCGCCTTGCTAATAGCGCTGTGTCAGCGCTGCGGCAGCGTCGAGCCTGAAAATGGAATACAAATGCACTTTAAACGATACTAGCGCTCGGCGACGAATGCGGCGTGAGCTGGAACTACACTGCGTCGAGAGTTAGCGCCTACAGTTCGACGACGAGCTGTTCTATATTAGTGAATACCGTTTTTTGCAGCGCTGCGCTCTACGTCGAAGTGAAGGCTGTCTCGTCGTCGAGCTCGTTGACGAACGCAGCGTCGAATGTGTGACTGTGAATAAGAGAATAGCATAGCTGGATCGTGTAAACAGAAGATGGATACTACGAGTATAAGTACACCGTGTTTTTTTTTACTTGAGTTAAATTCATCACGTCACGTTGTTTGGTACGTTAACGTTAATAAAAGTTAACTGGTATGTAGCTTTTCATAATATGTATTCGAAAAAAAAAAATTTGCATTTTTTTTTTGATGCCAATCGATCCCATTCCTGATCAGGATCATTAGTTTCTTAGGAGTCAATTTGCGGAAATGCACAGGAGCGCCGTAAAATGCGAAAGTGACGTACTCCGAATGCGACAAACTCAGAAAGCGACGAACTCATAAAGTGGCGATATAAGAATGTGACGTAATTAGAACGCGTCGCTCTCCGAAAGCGGCCTTCTCAGAACATGACATCCTCAGAAAGTGGCATCTACGAGTACCGAACATGACCTATCTCGAAAGGGACTTACTAAGAATATGACGACCTCCGCCTAAACGGTGCATCTATCTTAGCCCATTTCTATGGAACGACAATGGAAGCGACGTTTTTTTGAGTTTTCATATTGGATCCCATAGTATAAGTTATTCAAAATCATTAATACATTCTTGGTGTATAATTCAGCATCACCATTTTTATAACCACCTGTATAAATAAGAACTCAATAGTATTTATTTATTATAATTTTAGAGAAACTGAGAGTTATGCATTTGTTTTATTACATTGCGCTTTTCATACTAATTTTAAATCTTGTATTACTGATGACAGATACCACCATACCACCCTGAACCGCTTGCTCGTTAAGTTATAAATCCCGCTTAAGTAAATAAAATTCAACAGCTCCCTCACATTAGAGAGTAACACTTAATTTTAATAAACATACGAAAAAGAACAAAAAGACACTAACTTGGCATTCACACGTTTGTAACCGCTCCCGCCTCCGCTATAAGCGCTTTGACGTCGTAATGAATACCTTTATAAACTGGATATCCATTCACAAAACATTTGTACTCGGCTGTAGTCTAAAAAGTAAATCTAAAAAAAATATATCAACTATTCATTTAAAACAGAAAAAATGTGACATTTATCCGAGCCTTTCAACCGCTTGACGTGGTGGCAGCTTTATCACACGAATCCCGTCAGAGATGGAAGAACTTTTAAATATCTTGGCAGACGTAGTTGACAACTACCAAGATATTCAAAAATGTCACGGAAACATGATAACAATGTTGCCACCGAAGTCACGGCGGTTGAAACGCTCAAAGAAATGTCCTCGAGCAAAACTACTGGAAAAATACAGTCAAACAGTACAGTCGCCATCAGATATATCGGAGCAGTCAGGCTCACAACTGAGGCTTCTATTATTGAGGCGTTAGAGTGAATATTCAAGTATTTTTGAGCTCCATGGCCACTCGGATATATGTGTGTGCGACTGTACTCTACCACTCCAAGAGCTAAATCAAAATGAAAATACAGAACAGATTGTAAGGAATGTCATTCTTTAGTGCTTATTTCTATATTCCTGAGCATTAATAATAATAATAATAATAATAATATTCTTTATTGTGCTAAAATTTACAATAAATAAACTAAAAAGGAAGCTTACAAGAAGTACGCAACAACAGGCGGTCTTATCGCTAAAAAGCGATCTCTTCCAGACAACCTTATGGCAGTAGAATCGACATATAGAAAGTATTGAATGAAAAATAAAAGTACAATGAGATAAACCAGAGTAAAATAAGTTCACATCAGCACCAATATATATACATATTATATATATATATATATATATATATATATATAAACAAATACATAAATATAACTAAATAAATATAATATGCAATAATATAGACAACGTATAAACAGGAAGGACAAAGGAGCTTAAGGAAGTGACAGAAAGTGTTGCTTGAGATGAGCTTTAAAAATTGAAATAGACTTAGCACACCTCAGTTCAACTGGCAAAGCATTCCACATTCGAATTGCTTGAAAAGTAAAAGAGTCGTTGTAGAATTTAGAAGAAGAATATGTTTGGGCAAGGAGATAATTCGTAGAGCATCTTACAGAAGAAAGGTAGTGGAAGCGCTCTTTAAGGTAGAATGGGGCAGCAGGGTTAAAAAGTACGTTATATAGAAGAGCCAAAATATGAGAGTTACGTCGTAGGCGGATGGGAAGCCACTTGAGTTGTAGTCGATTATAGGAAACATGGTCATATTTACGCAGTCCAAATATGAAACGGATACATACATTCTGTAGGCGTTCGAGTTTATTGAGCTGCTCCTGAGAAATATCAAGATAGCAGATATCTGCATAGTCTAAGATAGGCAGGAGCAGAGTTTGAGCGAGCGCAATTTTGGTAGCGAGAGGTAAAAAGTTACGAAGCCGCCTTAAGGACCCTATTGCAGCAAACAACCTCCTACTGACCTCACCGATCTGAGGAACCCAAGACAAAGTACTATCTATAATAATACCTAAATTTTTGACTTGAGTCGAATATGGAATTTGGACACCGTTAAACAAAATCATAGGCAAATTAGAGAACTCAATACGTGAAATCAGCTTTGAACTACCAATGATGATTACCTGGGTTTTGGATGGATTAACTGTGAGTCCATAACGGCAACTCCAATCCAGAATATTGTCGAGGTCGCCATTAATAGATCTAATTACCGATGGCAAATCGTCGAGCACACCCTGAGAATAAATTTGGAGATCATCGGCATAAAGGTGATATGAAGAACTAATATTGTTGGTAATAGAATTAATAAATATTGAAAACAGGAGTGGGGACAACACGCCACCCTGCGGAACTCCGGCTATTGTGTTGCACCAATCAGAACAAAGATCATCCAACTTTATTTCTAGCATTATATTTTTTTTAATTAAAAAAAACAATAAAATGTGACAAATTCATAGTGATTAATAACTAATATTTTCTTCGGTTACCGCGAGGATTACACATGAAATAAAACTATGAAAACAGATAAACTCGCGTATATTAATTGAATTTAACTTTATTCCAAACTTTCGAACACTTTACAGAGTTCGTGGTCTGTAGGTGTCTCCACGAACCTTGTAAAGTGTTCGAAACGTCGGGAATGAGGTTACATAAATTCAATTAATATACGCGAGTTTACCCGTTTTTATAGTTTTATTTCATGATTAATAACTATTTAATGTAATTAAGAGCTACATTGGCAGACTAGTGGTTAGTATTTCTGAATAGTCTCAGGTCGTAATTAAAGAGCTGTTTGAGTTGGCAGACATTTCGTATTTATTTACATTTTCATTCCAACTCGCTTAATGTGTCTGTGAAAATATTTGTAAGGGACATAGAACTAATACATCTAGAGTATCTGTGTCCTATATTCATAAAATACGCGTGCAATTAAAACATCTGAGTAACACGTCTACAACATGATCAAATTGTTTTAAAATCATCACAATCTGATCATCATGTCAAAAAAACGGGATCAATATATCAGGATTATAACATTTCCGAAAAAGTCTGTTCTCGAATGTTACATCGTAATACATGAATGCCATACAGATTAATCAAATTCTCCAAACTCAACAAAGACAGAAACAATTTAGGTATTTACATATAAAACGTTATCATAACAACGTAACTTTGCAAATGCATATCCTTTTGAGCCTCTCGTAGAGCGGAATGTCATCACAACTCGATTTTTTCGGGAAAAGGCAAACATAGGAGAGTTTAACAAAAAAAAGTAGAGTAAGATAGGCTTTGCCAGGCTTTTGGCTGCGTCCGATAGATTCTGGCTTAATAGCGAGCTGCTGCCGGCCTGGGCAGATAGAAAGGATATACAAAAAGCTAAAATTAGTAGCCGCTTTTTTATGTATAACAATTTTCATTTTGATTATGTGTCTTTATAGTGAATATAAATATTTTGTCAGTTACTGCGATCGTTATTTATGAAATAAAACTATTTAAACGGATTATATCGCGTATATTACTTAATTAAACTACATGCCAATATTTTAAACACTTTACAGGGTTGGTGGTCTACGGTTGACACCTTCATTTTATACGGATATTTCTATACACAAACTTAAACTAGGCATTCAGTTTTATTAATATATCGTAATTTGTTCTAACCACCGTATAATCGGGATAGTAAGATCAAAACAGACATTCAGACCTCGATAAAAGTATATTTTTACATGTGGTAAGTACATTCAATTTACTGATTTATTTAGAAATTTTATTGGCGCAGTCGATAGGATACATCAACTTAGTAATGTGTAAGCTATGTATCCTACCGACACCGCCAATAGGTCTATTTTGTTTTAAATAGACTCATATTATAACTTGGTATTACTAAGCCAGTAGGGGAGCTATCATAATCTTTTAATGCAATTCAGTTTAGGTTCGGCTTGTCAGTTTTTGACAGCTAATCTATGGAACTGACACATCGCGATTCAAATTAGATCCTAAACTGAATCGCATTAGTAGATCGTGGTAGCTCCACCAGAAGATCAGCGCTGATTTGTAGGTCAGCATTCATGCGGAAGCGTGACTATTTCGTGGTAAACCAGACATTTTTTTTTAAATTATAAGTTTACCACGAATAAACCATTGAACCATTTGTCAGCCTCCGTAGCCTAGTTGGTAGTGACACTGCCTACGAAGCTGGAGGTTCCGGGTTCGAATCCCGGCGAGGGCATTATTTGTGTATTTATTTATAACAAATATTTGTTCCGTGGTCATGGCTGTCTATGTATTTAAGTATCTATATGTATATATCTATTATATATGTCGTCGCCTAGTACCTACAACAAAAGCCTTAATTGAGCTTACCGTGGGACTAGGTCGTTTCGTGTAAAGATGTCCAAAAAATATTTATTTATTTATTTAATCTGAATCTGAATCCATCCTTCAATGCACCCTAAGCTGTATACTTTAAAAAGTTTGTGTAAATACTTACCATTTATTTGGTATGCCCACGGATTTTTGCTGTTTAATATCCCAGATTAATACGTACTACATATTTCATGTATGTACATCATTTAATATACTGTCACATCACAATAAAGTGCTAAAACAACCAGCCCGTATAATTACCCTAACACAATGTCCAACAAGCTAAATACTTGGCTCATGCATTATGACATGTTGCATAATATCGACTTGTTTGTTTGTTTGCCGCTAGCGACGTATAAAGCAGCCACGCGCGGGAAATTAGCTCCCACGCTATTAGGGTTCCCAAGCACTATCGTAATAAATATATTAAATAATGGAACTCCTCGATTTTATTAGTACATTGTGCATCAAGGGAGGTAAGTACGGAATTACTAACGAGAGTGTTAGAAACCCGACGCCGTTATGCGGAGGGCTTTTATGACTCGATTTAGTATTCCGCTTACCGACCGTGATGCATACAATGTTTTTTATCACACTTGCCGACAAAAAAATAAGTTTTAGACATAATATTATTAAATGACGTACTGACATTTCTGTTACTTCCTAGGGAATTTTGACTTTTCTATTACTCCCGCTACGCACGCAAGCAATGGCGCGCTTAGACAGCAAGTGTGATGAAAAATTCTTTTTTTTAATCAGCACATTATTATCATTATTTTACTTGTAATAGTACAATAAATCGGTCTTGAAATTTTTTTAATCACATTTTAATGACAAACGAGACTTAATTGCTAAATTAAGTTAAATATGGTCTTGACGTGTCGTGTATGACGTTACATCCGTGGTCGCAGGCAGACAATATTTAACGTAAGCTGACGCGATTAAGTCACATATCGTTGTTGAAAACTGCTTTAAGTTGTTCTTGTTATTTTTATTTATTCCTAATGGAAATTTATTTTCAAGGAAATAAACATCTAACAATAATTTACAATTAAAATAAAATATCCTAACTAGTTTACTGTACCTTCAATCTAAAGATTGTTTCTTTAATAAACATTCGATTATAATACTGCTTCAAATAGAAAAAAACATGCCGTGACAACCCTAATAACACAGCGTGAGTGGCACAAATGGCCATTTTTGAATCTTATTACAATACATATAAAGTGCATGATCTATTGATCATAGTGTTGGCGATATCGTAATTGTGCGTGTATTTTCAGGTCGAATTCGTGTGTGCTTATGTGTATATTGTAATTTTTTTACATAGTTAAAGCCTTACCCCCTTATTCATGAACGTCTGCTAACTTAACAAACCGCTAACAATTGTTTATCCCTTTCAGTCTTAACAATGCGTCCACAAGAGCAAAAGGGACAAACAATTATTAGCGGCTTGTTAAGTTAGCAGACGTTTATGAATAAGGGGGTTCATCAATATAAAAAGGATGGTCCTGTATATGTTTGTGTACATATTATTGATATTGAGCACAGGTCTAATAATAAAAGTTGTCTGTCCGAGTAACTCACGAACGAATTTGTTACAGCATCACTAGCACTAGCTATTGAATAAAGTCTGTTGCCAAAGAGAACCGACCATTTCAAATCCTTTATCAACCTACTTCAAAAAAAAAGGAGAAGGTTCTCAATCCGTCTGTATGTTTTTTAATATAATAAAAGAGTTACGCTCCTATTGATAAACGTCTTCTGACTAAGCGAAACGATAATCCATTAATCATTGTTTGTCCCTTTCGGTGTAATCGACATGCCTATAAGACCGAAAGGGATAAACAATAGTTATCGGCTATCTAAGTTGGGAGACATTTATGAGTAAAAGAGTAAGAGTATACTTCAACGGTGGCAAACAAGCACATGGCCTGTTTGTTAGTAATCGGCTATTTCAGCTTAAAGTCTAGCCACATTCAAGTGATGTCTCCTAGACTTAGTAAAGCTGGAGTTTCCCGTCAGCTATAAAAAAAATTACAAAATTGTTCTCGAAATCTGTTTCATTTTTGTGGAACAGCACGAATAGTTTTTTTAATTGTAAATTTAAGTAGTAAAACTACTTAAATTTTGTTGTTCCACAAATTAAGTGGATGGTAGCACCATATCTCTCACGCTACATCAGAATGCCAAAAGGGATTCGGATAGGAGGCGGCTAGCACGTTTTGCTTACCCCTTAGAGTATGGTCAAAGACGCCTAGCCATATAACAATTGCATTATATCCGAAAAATTTTACCGGTGTCTGCTAAGCTGAAGCGGCCGAGTGGTTTAGGCATCAGCCGCAAAAGCTGAGGTCGTGGTTCAAATCCAACCACCGGCGTTATTATGACATCATTCATCATGTCAGCCGAAAGACGTCCACTGTTGAACATAGGCCTCCCCGAAAGATTGCCACAATGATCGGTCCTGTGCCACCCGCATCCAGCGGACTCCTGCGACCTTCACCAGGTAACCAGTCCACCTTGTTGGGGGCCTACCCACGCTACGCCTTTCGGTACGTGGCCGCCACTCGACATGAAATCTAATATTTAAATTGACATTTTCAATAAAAAAAATATTCTGGAAGTTGGTGATTCTTCAAAAGTGTTTTCAAAAACGCGCGTTTCAATAAACTGAAGTAGTCTGAACCCTCAGTGCAAGATATAAGTTGGAAGGCGCTGTCGATATTCTTGGACAGTTGGCGGCCGCCAAAACCAACATTGCCAGCGCACAAAGGAGCCGGGAAAGTGTTTGTTTTAAATACTGATGGACTTTGTTTGGGAGTTTTTGAAATGTTAAATTTTGCCTTCAGTTTGCGTGTTTTGCATATTTTATCGTTTGTATACAATAAATCGTGGTAAATTAGTGCGGTTTTGTAAGTAGCAAAAAAATACAGTGTATTTAATATGTACCTATATATGCATCAACATAAATACAAGTATCTTTAAAACTAAGACAACAATACTTTTTTATAAAAAGCACATAGATTTTGTATTGCACGACTCTTAAAATGTTAAATATTATCTACCTAGTCCAAGTAAGTCTATTATGTAAAAATTTTAAATATCGAGTCATTAAAAACTAACATTAAAAAACATCGATACACACTGTATTAACTATAGTACAATCGCGATCGGTAATATCAGAGCGACCACGGTACTCAAAAATAACTGAAATACACCACTCCAACGCCGTATCAATAGAGGCCTGCTCAGATATTTATATAAAAAATATATTGATACAATTATAATAATCCATCATCATCATCATTTCAGCCATTTATCGCCCACTGCTGAGCATAGGCCTCTCTTCTAGTACGTCACTCATATCGGTCCTGATCCTGAGCCAGTCTTACCCAGAAGTGTCCCGCAATCTTACGAATGTCGTCGACCCAACGTGCCAACGGATAATATAATAAAAATGTACATAATATATAGCTTCCTCAGCCTATACATTTTGTTGTCCCTTTCTGACAAATACAATTGTAAAATTGACAAATAAGTACGAAATACATATTTTACTACAATGGAAATAATTTAAAGGAAACTGTTGTAATGTTTATGAAAATTATTAAGGGTTTTTATAAAAAGCGGCTTCATAAACGAACCCACAAGGCACTGGTTCCAGCGTAAGCGAGTAAGCTATGACTTTTCGACTATCTTATCGCCCAAGAAACGATTAAAAGACATAGATCCCGTATCATTAAAAAATACAGCCATGTCCTACACTTCGGAACTTATTACTTAGGAAAGAAAGTTTAAACTATAAATCACAAGTGGTAACATATAAAGAGTGATTCTTGGGTCAGGAGCAGGAGTCAACATGGTGCTAGGGGCGGTCACCTATTGTTCCAATTGTTGAGCTCTCAGCCCACCTGATGGAAAGCGGGAACTGAGGCCTATGGACATAGTGACCAAAAAATCGCCTAAGCGCTGCCTATCCTGAGGACTTAGATGGATTGCCTCTATGCCAGTAATTACACAGGCTATCTTACCCCCAAACCGGAACACAGTACTAACTAATTAGCGGCAAGTTAACTGGAAAGACGGTGGTAGTTATCCGGGCGGACCCTGCACGAGATTTACCACCAGCAAAATTATGAGTTAATTGGGTTATTCCCACCTGTTACCACCAACTGGACACCAGTGGTAACAACTGGGAATTTTTTTCCCACCTGTTACCACTGGGAACAACTGGGAATTAAAATTCCCAACTGTTACCACTAAACTAATTGGTGGTAGCTACTGGGAGTTCTTTTTCCCAGTAGTTACCACTAAGTTAATATTTAGTAGTCTTATTGCAATAGGATACCTAGTAGCCATAAATTTCGTTATAGAATGGTAACAATTTCCAGAAACTACAAGTATAATTATTATAAAATGTATACTACAAATAAAGACGAATTACACTGATTTTTTATTAAAAACAAGAATATTTCAATATTTCATTTTTCGTGTAAGTACCTAAAACCTTGTAGTAGTTATAATAATCTTAAAAAAGGATTGGGATTCGTAATCAGTTAAAACGACACGATGAAAAATTAAAGCTATCCCTTCTACGAGCCGGTCACCCGTCATCCCTTTTTACCTGCCCCTGTGATAATCAAGTCAGTAGTTCTTAATATTTTTGGTTCAGATTCAGAGTAGGTAATACTGACAACATATTTAAAAAAAAAGTTTAAAAAATATTTTCAAAATGTATTCATTTTTAGTAAAATTCGATGGTTAATAAGATATTTTATAAATAAAGTAATATTCATAAAATGAGCTCCTTATTAATAACTGTCAAAGTATTTTGTGTATATTCTATTAAAAACAAGCACGTCACTAGTAAAGTACTTGGTGGTAACAACTGGGATTTATTTTTCCCAGTAGTTACCACTAAAGTGATTGGTGGTAACTACTGGGAATTCTTTTTCCCATAGTTACCACCAAGTACTCTGGTGGTAACAGGTGGGAAAAAAAATCCCAGTTGTTACCACTGGTGTCAAGTTGGTGGTAACAGGTGGGAATAACCCAGTTAATTGAATCTTAATTGATATTTAAATATTAACTATCTCATAATTAAGACTTTTTTTCGCGATTTCTTGGTTGCCCCATAGTGAAAGTTCCTCAGCGTGCCAGTCCCTAGTACCCTGTGCAATCCTGCTTATGACCCAAGAATCACTCAGTATTTTTACGTTGATGACGATGTACAGTTTAATCACCGGATGCTCTTGCAGTGAGTAACTTTTCTGTGAGTATAAACTCGTCCACAAAGACGAACTCATTTGCTACTCGCTCGTTCATCGCTGCTGGTGAGACCAATACCTAAAAAGATCAAGTATTTCAATTCCATTTGCTCCTTTAGATTGGAAAATTGAATGCATTTGCAGTATCCCCGCCCGCGGCATATTGTTTCATGAACATGTACTATTTGCCGGCCGGATAACCTTTTGTTCTTTACAAGCAACAAGCAAAACTGCATTTTATCTTCAAGTGTTAAAATATGTGTCAATTCACGTTATTCATAATTATTTTTAAAAACAGAAAAATAATTAAGGCTGATCAAAAATAAAACTAACTACAAATATTAAACTAAGTAAAAATAAAACTAACTAGAAATATAAACTATAAATTTAATTTTGGCCCCCTGGGCAAGGTGCCCAGCACGCAGGCGGCATTCCCGCGCTGGATTGCGACAGCAATCCTTTGCGCAAGAAAGCCGCCCGCGCGAGGATCGCCCGTGGACTCCCTGAGGCGTTTGCTAAAGGCCTAGTATTTCTATTATTTTTGTTTATTTTATTTCATAATAGTACATTCAATTACACAATTCATTTAACAATACTTACATAAAATAATCAATAATATAAAAAAATAGATATAAATTAAAAGAACCTACAAATAAAAAATCTCGCCCAAATCGCTGCCAATGGGCAGTGTGCCCAGAAGGCTGGCCGCATTGCCACGTTGTATGGCAATGCTTATTCGCTGAGCGAAATATTGACCAGCCCTGTGGTCACCAGTGGCATCGATTAGTCGTGAGGCTATGTCTCTGTAGAGACGACGCGCATTAGGTCCCCAAGGCCCCAGCGTTTCGACCCCAAACGCCTCGAACATATAGCCACTGCCAAGGGTTGCATATTTGCGGCGTTTGAGGTCCTCCGCTGTGGATGCAGCACGGCCAGCACTACTGCTAGTGCCTGGAAGGTGGGACGGCGCGAGGGTGTCTACACATGTAGCGTCCCATACCAAGGGGCGTCCCATCTTCCAAGGCACCAGTGTCATGCCGTCGGGCCTCTTGCCATCATCCCTCGCCAGCCCAACGGGCTCCAGGATGGCGGGAACTTTCACGCTGACAAGGGCCCGTCGGATAATGTCATTAATGCTGGCGTGCCGCGGTATGCGCCCAGCGCTCCGGCCGCAGGAGAGTCCATGGTGACCCAGGCGGTCGACCATGGCTCCGCATTGGCAGCGATGTGGGACGTTTGTTGTTGCCCCTATGCGCAAACTAGTCGCCAGACGGAAGGTGCAATTATCCAACAGCGTACCTATGGATGACGAGGGAAGAGCTTTTAGCCAAAGACCCGCCTCCCATTCCGCAGTTGCAAGAAGACGAGCTCGATCTGTCGGACAAGTTGACGTATTGACAAGATTATTCCGCACTAGTCGACAGAGCGGCTCGTCCCATTGCCTCTGCGAACAAGGATTGGCAGGTGGGTCAGTGTTAGCGCAGGTCAGTAGCCAAACGTTCTTGGCCTCAGTGCAATGCGCAGCCTCCATAACCCCGAGAGAAGGAGTCAAAATATTTGCGATTAGAGTCTGAGCGCAGTGCACTGAGGACAGAAAGGCAGGAAGAGATATGCTGGAAATTTTGCGGATACCCAGGCCCCCGTGCCGGATAGGTAGAGTGGCCTGGGTCCAAGATTTCTCATCGAATGGTAAATTGAAAACTGAGGCCAAAGTTTCTTGTATTAAAACGTCAAGCTTCAAAAGCAGATTTGGATGCTTCCAAAGATGACTGCTGCGGAGAACGTATGTAAATTTAGGTACGAAAAGACAATATCGAATTATAGTGTAAGCGGTATGCATGTTAATTTTTAGTAGGCGTTCCGAAACAGAATTAAAATTTTGAATTTTGTCACCAACATAATCATCAAACGATTAATCTAAAATGGGACAGCCTAGGAGGTGAAGCTGATTTTCACTAACAATTTTGATTCCGGGGGCTACTTTTGCAAAACTTTCCTCTATACATTTGCTGTCGGTTGAGGTATTTAACAAAAAAAGTTCGCATTTTGAAAAATTTAAGGTCAGGCCAATAGATTTAAATGCAGATGTAAATTTTTGTAGGTCGTCCAAAACAGTATCTACTTCACCTCCTAGTGTGCCGTCATCTAAATACCACAGATTTAATTTGGAATTTAGACTTGTAATGACAGGGTGGATGGCAAGGCTAAAAATGGCTGGCCCTAAGGGATCACCCTGCTGACAGCCAACAGAGGAGGCCAAAAGGTTGGATTTGTATAAAAGCTTGGTAGGGGAACTGTAGCATTGCCATAAAAAATTGTAGGTTTCAGGGATTTTTTCTTTTATCTGTGTCAGCAGGGTGGCACGGTCCACGGAATTGAAGGCGTTTGAAATGTCCACCTTCAGCAGCACCTCACCTGCCCGGCGCTCCACGTAGGTGCGCACGGCGTGGACAGCGGCCTCGCAACCGCTTTTGGAACCAAACCCCAATTGTATGGGGCTAAACTGTTTTCCTAGTTTTCCCAAAATTACACGGCATGCAATCTTAGCCGTCAGACGCCGGAAAGTAGTTCCAACAGCGATTGGTCGTATGCCGCCGCCTTTTTTTTGTAGGGCACATAAGTTTGCACCATACAAAATGTCGATCACGTCCGTGGGTACCTCGCCGGCCAACATTAAATTCACTAACGCTGTTAAGTTTTTAAGGAGCTCATCACGCGTGCCGTGGCAGTCGCTGCTCAAAAGGTCCTTAAGATGCTGTGGCGTCAGTCGATCAAGGCCTCCCGTGGAGCCATTAGGGAAGGACATGATAGCAGTCAGAACGTCTTCTGTTGTAGCCTTGAGCGACGTGTCGTAGGTTTGCGGAGGATCAGGGAGGACGAGGTTAGCTGCTGGAGGTGGATGTTTATGTTTTAGGGCCGAAAGAGTATCAGGACCGTCAGGCGCCACTACGTCGTTGGAAAACAGTATACGAGCGGCTCCCCTAATGTCGCCATCAGCTACTTTATTTTCAGCTGTTTTAAAAATGTTTTTAGTATTATTTGTGTGTTGTCGAACAGTAAAAGAGAGGGACGTGGACTTATCAGTGCAGTTTTCTTTAATTTTGGTAGTTAGGGATTTTCGGGACTGGCTATCGTCAACAACGTGTAAAATTCTGAAAGAAAAAGTCAACAGTTGTTCCCACGCAATTTTAGTATTTTCAGTGACAACGGTTTTAATAGTGTCCGCTAAACTTTGGGAAACTGCGACGCGAGCGCCTCTGGGGATTCGTTTAAGAATTGGGAGGTTATCTTTCAGGTCACTAATGGTTTGCCAAAATGGAAGGTCCGAACATGTGGGTGTGGGTTGCGCAATGGGTGTCGTGACACTCGTGACTGTTGAGGAGGGGGCAGATATCACGGGAGCCGAACAAGTGATGCGTTGTTTGTGTTTTTTGGCTATGTGAATGTTCAAACCTTTGGAGCCTTTAAAATAATGGGGCTGAGGGCAGTGTGGGCAGGGTAGAGATGTATCCAACGACGTAGTCGCGGGGGCGACATTGTTTGCTGATAGGGACATTATTATATATCTTAAAACTAAGCTCTAACTAAAAACAAATAGTAAAAGTAGTAATATAAAGTATACCCTTTTTGTTTTATTTCAATGTAATTTATTTCATTTTTGATTACCTACTTATTTATTAAATTAGGCTTGTATGTACAGTCAGCTTCGATAGTAGGTAGGTATCTAATATCATGAAGGCTGCAAAAATATCTGACATAAGCTGATATAGTTACAGCGACATAAGGACGTCTCAAATATATAAAAAAAAATCTAAAATTATTTATTTATTTATTATTTACCCTAGGCCAGTCGGGAACTATGTCAAAGTGACGAGATGAATCAAATTTTAAGAAACCTCTTACTACTTCGGGCTTGTCCATTAATCACGTCATACGATTTTGGCCTGTTTTAGAAAAACCATGGTGATATTTGGTGATATTTTCTGGCCCCCCCAATAGCCAACATAACGTGTAATTTTTTGTAAAATTAAATAGTCCTTTTAGTAACACTTGAATTTACGCGCTTGTTTGCCAACTATGAGGCAAATGTTGACGAAGTCTTAAAACTTAGCATTTAAAAAGTGTTTTATAAAAAAGTAAAGATTTTTTTACTGGCTATAATGCTGTTCAGCAGATTTGAGAGTAACAAAAATTACACGTGATTTGTCCGATGACCCCCCCCCCCCCCTACAGGATGACGTGATTAATGTACAAGCCCTTGTCATTATGACAAGGTTCTAGAGTGGCATGTAGTACTTGTTTTGAAAGCATCAGCAGCCTTCCTAGTTGGCAACCGATGAGGCTAAACCGGAAGCTGGTTTGAATTCCAGCGTCGGCGATGGTGCTCTTACACTGGACAGACTTGGCTAGTTCTCTCGCTCGGGAACAGGCTGCAGCTAAAGCCAGATGAATTGATAGCCGATTCCATCAGGTGCGGAGCCAAAAAACAATATCTCCCAATATCTTTCGTTATAAAGCCGGCACTGGCTAGGGGAAACTATTCGCAACGTTCAGATATTGCACATATAGGTCCATTGCAAAATAAAATATAAAATTTTACAGAAGACAGAATGTAGCGTCATAATTTTTGTGTTAGGAAGTTAAATTTTGTGTAACGACTTTTGGCAATGAAGTAAGGCGACAAATTCAAATTTTGTGCTCAATTGTCGTTACCAAGCTGACTGAAATTAAGGTTTTTTAACTTCATGCTAATTGGTTGACTCAAAAATGAAAATGCCCAAATTACAATATTAAAAAAGTTACTAACAACAATGGACCAATGTAGCCTTAAAAATAAAATAATGGACAAATTCCACTATTTAAGTACGTCGTCGAACTGACATCTAGATTAGCCACTTAGAGCTCAAACTAGAATAGCTAAGCGTTGAAACACACAAAAGCTATTTCAGATTCTAGTACCTCTTTTACGTACCACTTAACTGGAACTGGCCACTTCTCGTCGATAAATTAAATACTTTATTATCAATGTCATGTTATTTTCCGTTGGATTGTGTCGTTTGATGACATGACAGACAGTGTTATTGTGACATGTACAAAGCACACATGATGATTTTTTTAGACGAAATTATAATTAATTTTTTTGTTAAGAAAATGAAGTCAAAAAAATTACATGAAAAGATTTCTTAATTTATGCTTAAAGATAATTATTTTAATGTAAAGTATCAATTGTTAAAATATCTGCTTCTAATAAATTAGGACCTTATATATACATTTTTAGTTAAGAGTATGTTTGAGATCTACGATCTTTGTAGATTACGAATATACCCTTAGCTAAAATAGATAAATTTTTAGTTAATACTGTTTTGATCTAGGTGTGCGTTATATTCAACTATTGCAAAAAACAGTGTACATAGTTATAGTAGATTAATAGTCTGTATGACTAACTTTCGTTACACAGATAACGAAATCGTGATCTTTGTTTCGGTTAAGGCCTTAACTATGTTTTTTTTGCGATCGATCCATATTGGCATCGCATTTTACATATCGACGGCCCCTACGTAAGTTGTCGTAAGTTGAAAATAGCAAGTTTACAGGAGAGCACTTTAAAGTTTGAAATGTGTACGGTAGTCACATAGTTCAATGGATTGCTTTGAAAATTGGCATAAACAATAACAAAGATACTATCTTTATAGTGATATAATTACTTCTCTGATATATTTCATATTTTTGCCGGAATTGCACTTACGACAGTATATGACGGAGAAGAGAATCTAAAAATTGTGGTATGTATTACTTACTTCACTTTACGCCGGTGGTCATAAATGGTCATTGATCGTAAGTAATACATACTACAAGATACGTTGGAATTATGCGTGTAAGTTTTGTCGTATCTGTTATTTACAACATTATTTTGCGAACACATTATAAAAACTTTTTGTTAGTTACTATATTATGCCATTTAACAAACAATTTAAAAGTATTTTTATGGAACCCTGATGGAATATTTTGAGAAAATTAAGCAGGTGAATAGTTTTTTTGTATGTTTTATTATGAAAAATAGATCAGGTAAAGTGTTTTTGTACAGTTTTTGGAAAATGTCGTGTTGAATGAAGACGAGACTATGTAGTTGAGTTTGATGTGGCTACATCAAACTCAACTACATAGTCTCGTCTTCATGTTTGCGAGTATTGGAAACTATAAAAATAATTAAAGATGTTGTAGCTCGTAACGACTGTGCACATGAAATTCATCGAACATTTCCTGAATAGTTACTATTCCGTTTGGCAAGGGGAGTATTACTTGCAGATTGAAGCAAAGAGTTCTCTTATAATGTAGTTCTGGTACTGGTCAACATTTTCATGGATAAATTTAAGCAGAGGGCATTCAAGAGTTGTCCGAAAAGGCCGAGATGCTGGTTACAAAATATGGATGATGTTTTTGCTGTAATTCTTGATAGAGTTGTTGATGTGTTACTAACCGATCTTAATGAGATGCATCCCAGAATAAGGTTCACATTTCAGAGAGAGGTGGATAGGACACTTCGTTTTCTCGATGGGTTAGTAATGCGAGGTCAGAATGATTGTCAGTCACAAAAAATCTATAGAAAGCCTACCTACTAAATGGCTCGTACCATCCTCCCGCAAACCTGATCACAGAACCGTTAGAACTAACGGTTTTGTGATTCACAAAACATGCGAAATTAGTTTATATCGTTTATTCACATCTCATTATTAGCCTATCTCATTCCACTCCTGGACACAGGTATCTCATATTATCTCCAGTTATTTAAATTATTACAAACGTTGCAACATGTCAGACAAGTGTCGGAAAGCTTGGAGAGGAGCAGATGTTGGAGACAAAGCCAGCGTAGAGACAGCTCAGGAACGTTTCGACGTCACCACACAGTACAGAGGGCACCAGCATTTTTGCCACATATTACAAGAGTGACAAATTAAATTGGATGCTTATTACGCCCGAGATTTAGCATTGAGACCATTTTGCATACTGTTACGAATATAAGTCCTTTTTGCACATTTCCAAGGACAGGAACCCACTTGCAACTCGGGCGGTTATGTTATGAGGTACTGTGCGACTTCGGTAAGTTTTATGTAAAGGAACGACGTAATGAGTCTACAAGACTCGGAGCACATGTGGAGTGTCAAGAACAGGGATATAAACAACTCTGCTGTGATGGATCACGCGAAAAATACAAGCACATTGCTTTTCGTAAACACTTTGATAAAGCTAGGCTGCTGGTATAGTATCTAAAGATGCTACCTACTACGGAAAACTCACAGAGCAATGTTTTATCGAGATTGGAGAGCGGGATTGGATGTCACCCTAATTTTAATCGGGCTGGAGGCTGGACTGAGTCAACGGCATGGAAGCCGGTAATCTCCGTGCTAATAATGATAGTTTTGTCGACACAGTGACTTTAGTGTGCTTGTCGTCTGTTATGTAGTGTTTGGTGAAACAAACCCGCAGCCAGACATGACATCAGTGCTGGCGCAAGACCACGCTCAATCCGCTCAGCAGTTGATTGCCCACTTTTTATATTTACCGAATATAATATATATGAATTTAATCGTTTAATTATAATTGTGTGTATTTAGTAACATAAAAACTGTCTGTCATTCAGCATTAGGAACGTAACTTTGAAGTTATAATAATTATAGACATTATAGACATGGCAGATTAATTACTTCTACTCTCACAGTGCATATATATAAAAAGACAATAAATCAGTTAATAAAAATGCCTTCAGCTTAAACTTAATCATATGAGATCAATGGTATGTTTTCTTCGCCGTAATTATAATCTTAAAGATCAGACATATCGCTTTCATGATTAAATACTGTAGCTGTTGGCGGTTTAATTCATGCAGTCAGCAGTCAAGTCATCGATCTGCAGACGATGATTTAGACTGATGACTAATTTAATTAACCTTTTGGACGCCAACGACTGATATATTGGCACCGCAGGTTCAACGTCAAGGACCGATGTATAAGTCTTGGTCCACAGAGCAATATATACCTACAAGCATGTGCGTAAAATTCAATTTAAACTTTGACGTTTTGTTGACTTGGCGTCTGAGTGACAGTTTTGGTATTTGATATGGCGTCAAAAAGGTTAATAATGTAAGTGATGTGACTGTTTTGTCTTCGTCAGTATCACAAAAAATGCCGTTTTATTACAATGGAGTCTGCATTTCTTTATAGTTTGGTTCAAAAGGAAGCCTCAAACCTGTAAAATGAGAAAAAATATTGAAATATGCCAACATTATATTTGTAAATTGTAGTCACTCTGTTTTTGATCCGGCGCATACTGTCTTAAATATCACTTACGATAGAAATTGAAAAACATTTTCCGACGAAAAATGTCTCAAGTACACATGCAACATAAAAAAAATTATAGAATCCAACGTAAATAGTAGTACGTTAAACATAAGACAGAACACCGATCTTAAACTCCGAAGTAAGTTGTGGTAGTTGATAACATACTACAGTATTCGCCGGTATTATAAAAAAAAGTCAACATCGATATCAATGAATTCGTACCTGATTTCTGACTGAAATCGTACAGGTTGCCATGTTTGCTTAGCTGTTTTAAATAACTTTTATATCCGACGCTTCTTTTATTTCATCTCGAACTACCTTTTATTCTCATTCCGACGGTTGTTTCGAAAATTAATTTTGGTCTTGTAGTTAGTTTGAGCTTATTCCCAATACGGTTTTTACTTTTATCGAATAAAATAGGTAAACGACTCCTATTTTTGTCTCATCTAGTTGCTAGTTTTTGGTAAAAAACGTTCACTGACGAAAAACCTCTGCTCCGCCGCGTATAAGATCGTAACTGGCACTTACGCTGCGCGAGCGCGGGTGGCCGCCCCACATAAACTGTCGTATGTAAACTTACTACAGTATACGACGGTGCTTTTTTAAGTTACGACAGTTTTCGGCTGTCAATAACCTATTTGTAATAGGTTTTTTTAATTTTTTCTTCGTGTAACGGAAACATCCATAATAGATATGATGTTTTATGAAATAAAAAAAAAATCCCAAATTTCAAGTTACGACAACTTACGTAGGGGCCGTCGATATCGCAATACGAAGAACGTGACGACTATGACAGCTACATTTGAAATATATGGAATCTATGAAATTTCTATCAAGACAACCACCAACTTGTAAAAATCTGCATTCCTAACTTTCTTAGAAGTATGCTAAGAACGGCGTCACGTACCGTCGGGTACTGGTCGTTTTTTCTTTGGTATATGACACCCAATATTTATTAGATATGGATGTATTTTGCCTATATTTTCAACCGACTTTAAAAACGGAGGAGGTTCTCAATTGGACTGTATGTTTCTTTTTTTATGTTTACCTCAGAACTTTTCTTTTTGGGTGAAACAATTTTGATTATCCATTTTTATTTGAAAGCTGCTACTTACCGATCGATGGGTCCATTTGGTACAGTGGCATCCATGAGAAAACCATATAGATTTTAAATTTTCATTAAAAAAGTGCACGATAAATGATCTAATAACTCAATATCACGCCAACCGATTCAGGTGTATTTAGACCAAACGAACATTCGCTCATTCTATCCCCCACTCTACGAAATTCGTTCGTTACACAAAACTTGATTCGTTGGAATTCGTTGATTTCGTAAAGTGGGGGATAGAATGAGCGAACGCTCGTTTGGTCTAAATGCACCTTCACAATAAATAATTATTTTAACCGACTTAAAAACAAACAGAGATGGTCCCGTTGGCATTGGTCCGATGATGGGATTTTGGAAGAATTGGTTGAAGTATTTTTACAAGCTTTATTTTTTTTATTTGGAGGTTATTATTATAAAAAAGCTATAACCGCTATTTAGCAATACTGAGTGGCATTCTGGACACATCCACCGTCACAAGGACAGCCGACTTTGTCGGGGCTGTACTGTCCAGGGTCGATGTCAATGGTGGGCATGCATCCGACGACGGGGCTGCAAACCAAGATCACCTCTCCGAAGACTGCACCGCCGCACAGATTCTGGAAAGAATAACAATCGTGAACAACAAACGAACATCATCATCAGCCTATGTTAGTCCACGAGTGATACAACGAGGTGTTAAAAAAGGGCGTGCAACTATTGAGAGATGTAATGGCGTATTAAAAGGCTATTGGTGTCTCTTTATCGCGCTACTGCGACAAGAGATGGACTAACGAAGTCACAAAATGGGACCACCAGGGAAGAGACGGGCAGGCCGGCCTACAAGTCGCTGGGTCGATGACATAATCAAAGCAGCTGGCAAGGTATGGATGGCCCTGGCGCAGGACAGGAAATAGTGGAATGTGTTGGAGGAGGCCTTCACCCAAAGAAGGGTTCATTTCTGAGAAGAAACAGACAATTATTTAATCAACTCATTGTATAAACACTTAAAAATGAATAAATGGCTTATTTATTTATTGGTGTCTCTTAAAGCATAGAGTTCTGCATTATGCACCGGAAAAGGCGACCAAAATAATTTGCTGGTCGTAGGCCTACGACCAGCAAATTACGTCTATACGCATTAGGAGGTAAATGCCCATACAAATATAATACAAATACAAATAATTTTTATTACATGGTTTTGGGTTTACAAAGGTGTTGGGGTTACAAAAGTTCTCCAAATCCTGCCTTACAAAGGCGTACAATATTTCTTTAAAATATCTAAGGCTACTTGCATTTTAACAATAAGTATTGTTGTACAATTGAACACAATATAATATTTCGTCGGCTGAGAATGCAATTGTGCTATACGCCACTTGCCTTGGTTTACAGGAGAGCGAAATGAAACAAAAAAAAAAATTCTTGAAATGTCTTATAATTTTGCAATATTTAACTAAACTGACACTTTAGTATATTAATTTACTATTTTTTGTTATATACAATTAATGTTTAACTTATTATAGTCATGAGATATAAGTAGTTTTACAATTGCCATATCCATTTTGGTAAGAAAATGTTTAACTTGCTATGTATGACATGACACAAAGTTATGGATGTGTCACAAAATGTTAGTGCAATGTCAAGAAAGGTAGACATTAAAAAGCAATTGTTTATGCAAATAAAAGTTATTTTACGACTAGATTTATTTAAAGTCAAGACGATAATTTATCTCGAATATGAAGACATACTTATTCACGTGAATATGGTACCAATATTGATTCCCAATATTTATGTGAATCATTTTTTTACTTCCTTGTAAATATGTACCATCTAATAGGTGACCTTCTCTATTTTGTGAAATGATAAGCTTTTCAACGATATCTAGTGCTAATGTCGATATGAAAAAATATCGATGAGAACAGCTTATAATACATTTACTAATGAATGACATTGTAAACGTTGTAGCTAGGTGGATCACAATAAAAGCTCGCAGTACGAATCACAAAACTGTTTATTGGAGAAAAGCACAAACTACACGTTTTTGTTATTAACTTATAAGAGAACGTATGTATGCGTGTGTCGCGCGCGGATAGACAGAGGTCGACTCACTAGAGGTCAAACTAAAAACCGTTGCAAGCTTGTCGCGTCACACGGATATCTACCTTCTAATTTCATCTAAAAATAATTATACAAATTTTCGGAGTACCACAATAGAAAACAAAACCGAAATATTTGAACCATTTTGAGCGCGTCGCTAACACGCCCCACCCCAGTGCTGGCTCAGCACTCATTAGCCAAATGGATTCTAGCGATGCGCGCCGCAGGCCGTTTGAAAGTGCCAGATTTGGTCTTAACCTCGATCAGCCTGACGCGACCATCCTTACCGGCAAACACCTGCTGGACGACCGCCTTCGGCCATACGTTGCGCGGGGCTCCCGGGTCTACAACTAAAACGAGATCACCTACCTGAAGTGCAGGTTGCTCCTTGTTCCATTTTCTTCTAGGTATGAGTTCCGGTAGGTATTCCTTCAGCCATCTTTGCCAAAACATGTCAGCGAGAATTTGACTCTTCCGCCATTGTTTCCGAAGGAATAAGTCGGAATCGTCAAAGTTACCTAGAGCGGGAACATTAGGTGACGAGTGCAGGAGGAAATGGTTTGGGGTCAGAGGGCCGTCGCTACCCGGGTCTACGGAAACGTGGGTCAACGGGCGACTGTTGACGATGTTCTCAGCCTCCGCCATAAGGGTGCTGAGAACTTCGTCCCTCGGTGCACGCTCCTTGAGAATAACACCGAGACTTCTTTTAACGCTGCGTATCAGCCGCTCCCACGCCCCACCCCAGTGGGGACTTGCGGGAGGAATAAACTTCCAACTCGAACCATTAATTAATACAAAGTCGTTAATTACTTTGCTATCGAGTTCTTGGACAGACTTTTTCAGTTCGGTGTCAGCTCCCCGTAGGTTAGTACCGTTGTCTGAATAAAAACAGTCCGGCCATCCTCGACGCGCCGCCATGCGGCGTAGTGACATGATAAGTGAGTCAGTGGTTAGAGAATGTACTATCTCTAAATGAATCGCCCTTACGGTTAGGCAGGTAAAAATTACACCATACCTTTTTTGGCGTCCTCTGCCCACTACGACCTCCATTGGCCCGAACAGGTCTAGGCCGCAGTGAGTGAACGGCCTCTGGTGATGCGCCATTCGACCTGGTGGTAGCTCACCCATTACAGGTACATGCGGTTGTGCCTTGCGTATTTTACAAAACGCACATCTCGTGGCCACATGTTTAACCGTTGGTCTAACCCTGGTTATGGCATACCTTTCTTTGAGGTTGCTGACGACGGTCTCCTGGTTACCATGTGCGGCCTTGACGTGGTAATGCTTCACGAGCAATCGCGTCACATGGTGCCGGCCGTCCAAAATTATCGGGCTTTTGGTATCAGCATTGACGCCCTGTGCAGCATTAATACGTCCGGCGCAGCGGAGGACTCCACACTCGTCCAGGTAAGGTGACCAGGTAAGTATTCGGCTATTTTGTTCTATACTTAAGCCCTTCCTGATTGCAGCTAACTCGGAGCCGAAGCATTCCTCCTGCACGTGTCGCACGAGAAGTATTTCGGCTCGCCTCATTAGCTCGGAGTCATCGTAAGTCTGTTTACGACATTTGTGCATGAACACCAGCACCTGGAATGTACTCCTGAGCAGCCGCAACCACGACGAGAAGCGCTCCGGATCCGGAACAGGTAAGTACGAAACAGGTGAGTCACTGACGATATTTATAATTTCTGACCTTTCAGGTTCCTCGGCAACAGGCACTACAATGTTACGCGGCCAGGACGAATCGTCGTTCCATAAAAACGACGGACCCATTAACCACTCATTTTTAAAAAGAGCGCTGTCATAACTTTCGCGCGTTGCAATATCTGCAACGTTCAGTTTGGTAGGTACGTACCGCCATTCATTGCTGCGCGTGAGCTCATCGATCGCTCCCAACCGGTTAGCTACGAACGTTTTATAATTGCGCGCATCATTTTTAACCCAGCGTAGGAAAGTAGTAGAATCGCTCCAAAAGTAACGGCGCTGTACTACTAACCTGTGTTCCCTTTGTAGGCTGTCTGCAAGCCGCGCCGCGATAAGGGCTGATTGCAACTCAGCGCGAGGTATAGTTAACAAAGGTTTCGCGGGTATAACTCTGCATTTACTTGCTACAAATGCAACATGTATTTTATTAGCGCTAATCCAACGCCAATAAGACACGGCACACATTGCTTTAGTAGATGCATCGCAAAAGGTATGCAACTCTAAATTATTACCGTAATAATTCGTAGTCGATGTCGGTGTAGCTGGCGTAGCGCTACTCCCGTAGCACTCATAGGTAGGCGGCGCAGGCGATGCTACGGGCGCGCTGCGCGCGGGGAAGGGGCCATCCGCTACGCTCGTAGCACTGCTGACCGCCGCCGCCTGGTTATCGAACTCACTTGTACCTACGGGACTTAAATAACATCTAGGTATACGCACATGCCGCATTTGTTTTAATAGGTTTATCCATTCAATCCACTTAACGAAAATATTGTTAGGAATATTTTCGTCCCAGTCAATGGATAGTTGCCACAGCTGTTGTAGCATTATTTTACCTTGAATGGTGAATGGAGATAAGAAACCGAATACGTCGAATATCGACATTATTACTCGAAGCATTATTCTTTTAGTAGGTATTTGTGTACCGTTAACTACATCGCTAGGTATGCGTTTGAGCGATAAATCGAACCCGAACTCATCCGTAGCGGGGTACCAAATAAGACCAAGCGTTCGCTCACCTTCTAGCTGTCGATCTAATTTGAATCTTAAGGCTGCTGTGCCTAAGGCTTCCTTTGGCACGCATACTGCCTCACTGTTACTTGTCCAGTTGCACATGTCGAACCCGCCCTGCTTGTGGATAAAAGTGACATCTTTTACCATTTTAATAGCTGCGGCCTCGTCAGACAAACTGTCCAAGTAATCGTCCATATAGTGTTGCTCGCAAATGGCGGCAACTGCAGTAGGCATCGTGGACGCGAAACGTTGTGCATTTTTATTCTTGACATACTGAGCTATAAAAGGAGACGAATTAGCGCCAAATACGAGTGATGTCATAGAATAAATTCTGACTGGCTGTTTAGGGTCAGTCCTCCATAAAAACCTAAGTGCGTCCTGATCCTCAGGTCTTATTTTGACCCTGAGGAACATGTCGCGTAAATCCCCGGCCACAGCGTACCTGTTCTCTCTGAATCGTACCATGATGCCGAACAGGGACGCGAGTAGGTCGGGACCTTGAAGTAGGTAATCGTTTAGCGACATACCTTTGCTTTTCGCCGAACAGTCAAAAACAAGACGAAGTTTTTTCTTGTTTAAGTTGTTTACTCCATGGTGTGGCAAATACCAGGTATGAGGAGAAACAGATCGAGGGTCGCCGACCTCCTTGGCGAAATCATTTTGGAATAAATGATTAACTCGATCAGTGTACCTTTGAGCATACTCACCGTCCGCCGCCATTTTCCTCTCAACTCCCTTTAGCCTATTTAGTGCATTGGGGTAACTGTCGGGCATCACGCTGTTCTCGTCACGCCACGGCAGACCGACTTGCCACCTACCGTCGACAAAGGTCGTGGTGCGGTCCAGCTGTGCTAGCGCACGGACGTCGTCGCTATTTTGACGAGGTTTGTTACACACACCTAGAGAGTCGAGTGAAAAATAATGTCTTACTTCATCGTGAAGATCTCGGAGTGTGTCATCGCTAGCGACTGCGTCGCGCGCCGCTACCAGCAGGCTGGGCGCGGCGCGGGCGCTGCGGCAGTGCGGTGCGCGCACTTTCCCGTGAATGCACCAACCTAAGGGAGATCGCGTAGCGCACGGCTCAAATGGTTTACCTACACATAATTCTAAAGGTATAATCAAATTATAATTATCTTGCCCGATTAGAACTTCAGGTTTACAAGAGGTTATATGAGAAAACAATTTATCTTTTAAGTGATGTAAGTGGGCATATTTATTACAATCGATGGACTTTAAGTCCTGTTCGGGAAGTTTTAAATTATCTACAGCTTGCACAGTTATATTAAATACATCGGTACCATTATAACTAGACACATCTATCGACATAACGGTGGAAGTACAAACTAAATCGCTATCGACCCACGGTCCGCTCGCGCGTAAAGTCTCAGTGCGTCCGCGCAGGCCCGCGCGCTCAGCGAGCGATTTACTGATAAGAGATACACTGCTTCCATCGTCCAAAAGTGCCGTAGACGTAAAAACACCGTTAGGTCCGCGAATATTTATCGGCACCACTTTTATAAACACTTTATGATTACGTAAGTTTACGTTTGTCACTGTTTCCTTAGAAGGGGCCGGCTCAGCTGTTTCCCGCGTCTCTTGAGACTCCGACGCAGTATCCGTAGGTATAGGTATATCGCGATTGTGAACGAAATGCAATAGACGATGATGCGCCTCGCCGCACCCGTCCTTATCGCACGCGGGCGCGGGGCAGCTCTCACGTTCGTGGCGAGACACTAGGCATTTGAAGCACACTCCGTGGCGTTTAACATGCCGCCACCTGTCCTTTCTAAGCGCCTTCTTGAACATTTTACATTCGGGTAACTCATGTTTAGCGCCGCGACAAAATAAACACTTACTGGTACTGTCACTGCGCGTCGCTTGCACTAGAATTGCTTGTTGCCGGCTAGCGTTATTAAAGTTATTATTATCACTTTTATTTTTCGAGTGATGTTGATAACTGCGCTGATCCGTGATATGAATGTTCGCTGTAGTAGTTATTTTGACTGCTTCGGTGTTCAAAAAGTCTCCAAGGATTTCCAAGCGTGGTTTCTTGCCTTCAGTTATTATAGGGAAACTGTAGTCCGACCATTTTGATATAATGACCGTTGGTAGCTTAGAAATAATAATATTGGCCATGTTGACGTCGTGTAGGTATTCTTTACGGCCGACTGCATGTACGGCTGCGATGAAGTTTTGTATCTTGACTGAGAATGACACGATGTCCTTACTGTACTCGTTCGACATAGATGGTAGCTTACGTAGTCCTTGCATGATTCGAGTTAAAATGGTTTCAGGGTTTCCGCATACCAATTCTAAGGTTTTCATAACTATATCGGGCGATGTGGCAGTAACCATTAAAGCGGAAACTGCGTCCCTCGCAGTTCCATGTAGACATTTTCTCAGTCTCCATAAGTTCTCCTTCGGGCTGAACCCGCACACTTCTGTGGACTCTTCATAGGCCTGCTTAAACTGGAGCCAGTCCATTGGGTCACCAGAATAACTTGGTAGGTCTCTGGGAGTACATAAGCGACTAAGCAGGTTTTTGTCACTCTTCTGTTTAGCGGAGCTTGAGGTTAGGTTCTGAAGTGCACTTGCGAGCAGCTGTACCGTTGCATTAGAGGTACCGGGGCAGACCGCCGCCGGCGGGCACGGCAGGTCCGGCTGATTACCATGCTCGGGGACTTGCTGTGCGACGGTTTCGAGTTCGCGTTGGCTTCGTTCTAACCACTTTTCCACTTCACTCTGGTTGTCAGTGTGCAGATCACGTGGACTGTATTCTTCTTGTTCCTCATCTATCAAATTTGCTAAATCAGCCTCAAGTTTCTGGTCGATGAGGGCCATTTGGATACGCGCTTTTTCTTGAGCCGCTTCTAGTTCCAGTTGCTTTCTCCTAGCCAGCACAGATGATGATGACGCCTTGGACTTTGCCCCCGACAATGAAGCGGGCGTGTGTTGTTCCGGGCGGTGCTCCGATTTTACACTGCTACCCGACATTTTAAACGTAGGGACGACAATTTTTGTTTCATCATTGTTCTGCGTAATTCCATCAGTTGGCTGAGAAGGTATTTGAAGCTGGAGCTGTCTATCCTCTTCTTCTTTTCTCTTGCGCTCCTTGCGCGCTGTACTGCGAGTATTCATTTTCACAGGTGGCGTGTGATACATATATATCCGGTTCGAAGTGACCACTTGTAAACGTTGTAGCTAGGTGGATCACAATAAAAGCTCGCAGTACGAATCACAAAACTGTTTATTGGAGAAAAGCACAAACTACACGTTTTTGTTATTAACTTATAAGAGAACGTATGTATGCGTGTGTCGCGCGCGGATAGACAGAGGTCGACTCACTAGAGGTCAAACTAAAAACCGTTGCAAGCTTGTCGCGTCACACGGATATCTACCTTCTAATTTCATCTAAAAATAATTATACAAATTTTCGGAGTACCACAATAGAAAACAAAACCGAAATATTTGAACCATTTTGAGCGCGTCGCTAACAGACATATTAACGTTATTATTTCTTATCAACTAATAAAATTACAGTTTAACTACACGCTCTATAAATTAAAAGACATGTCATATAATATGTACCTCAGGAACAGTGACCGAGGCCTCCTGTGGCCAGGACTTAAATAGCATGGCATGGCAGGAAAGCAGGAGGTCGCTTGTTCGATTCCAGTCTTGGTCATTGGGGGTTCGGTCACTTTTTCTGTAGTATATTATGTCATTTCTTACAATTTATGGTTAGGTACTCGTAATTATAAATATTATGTAGGTATTTATACCACCAACTTATTAAGATAAAAGCTTGAAGTATGAATGACACAAATCATTATACATCAAACCTACCTTCTTTATTGACATTTATCAAAAGAGAGGGTAGGTAAAAAAAAAGTTTCGAATATTCGATACAATCAAATCGATTAATGGATTATGTCACAAAAATGTTGATCGGTTAGTCGCTTGGCACGCTGATAATATAGCTGTTAACCGTATATTTGTGTCATGTCCGGACATGGCACAATATTGTAATCACTATGTATTGCGGTTCGAGGATATGGCACAAAAATATATGTTTTTTTAAAGTATAAAATAAGAATTTTTAAAAATCGATTACTGTTATAAACTACAAAAAAAAATTCTATCAAGAACCATTAAAAACCGATTTTGCTTAAAAATGGATATGGCACAATTGCATTCTCACCCGACGATTTATAACAATTTCTCTAATTTGACTAATTTTGTAAAAAGTCATTGACGTTATAAAAGCACTGCTTGACTAGCCAATCAAACAACTTTTTTTTAAAAGGTATTGGTGACAAACATTTCAATTCAACGGGAAGTTTATTAAATATTTTACTGGTCATGCATACTACGCTTTTTGAAAGAAGTGCTGACTTAGAGTTAGGGCGTATTACGTCGTACATATATTTTGGGCGGATACTTTGCTTGGAACATTTTCTTACAGGAAACAAATCTGGATAACATTTGATAAATATGCATACTTCGTAGATATATAAAGAGGGTAAAGTACCTAAGTATTCTGTTATTAATAAAAAGAGGTCTACACGATTCCATTTGGTTAATACCGAAAACTGAACGGAGGCACTTTTTTTGTAATCGAAATATTCTATCTTTGTTGCAGCAATTTACCCATAAAACAATTCCGTAGCGCAGGTTTGACATTATGTATGAGTGAAAGGCGAGTAGAGCTGTTTGTTCTGAAGAAACATTTTTTAGTCTTCGTAAGGGGTATGCGAATTTTACTAATTTTGCTACTAGGTGTTCCGTGTGAAAATGCCAGCTAGTATGCGAATCGATATATATTCCAAGAAATTTGATAGAATGAATGTTTTCTAGCTCGCATCCCTTATAATATATTTTAGGCTGTATTTTTTTCCCCTGTGGTGCGTAAAATTCCATGAACTTAGTTTTTTGTAGATTAACTTGCAAATTGTTATCTTCCATCCATAAATTAACACTTTGAAATACATTATTGATGTCAGCCTCATAATTTTGGGTCTTATCACTACGGATTATTATTGAGCAGTCATCGGCAAAGAGCAGTATCTTATGTTTTGTAATATTGGGCAAATCGTTGATGTAAATTAGGAACAGTAATGGGCCAAGAATGCTGCCTTGTGGTACTCCATATACGATTTTATTGTATTCAGATCTAAAACTTTCAAAAGTGTTACTGTTTTTGCAATACGATTGTATCTCCGTACATTGGTATCTATTTTCGAGATAGGACTTCAGCCATGAATAGCAGTTTCCTTTAATACCGCAACTGTATAGTTTGTCCATAAGCCTCTTATGACACACTCGATCAAAGGCTTTGGACATATCCATAAAGATAGCAGACACAGGAATTCGGTCATTTCTGCATTCAGATATAGTTTTAATAAACTCATATACAGCTAGGGTGGTGGTTTTATTTGCTCGAAAGCCGAATTGAGTGTTGGTAAGTATATTATGTTTATTAAAAAAACCAATTAGCCTCTGGTACATAATTTTTTCTATAATTTTTGAAAACACAGGAATAAGGGCAATTGGTCTATAATTATCAATGTCGGAAGATGTACCTTTTTTAAAAATTGGCTTAACAATCGATACTTTAAGTTTATCCGGGCAACTCCCATCTCTTATGGATAAATTTATGATATGATTTAGCGGGTATACCAGTAAGTTCGTTCTCTTTTATTACTGCAGTTGGAATGTTGTCGTACCCTACAGAGTTAGTGTTATGTAATTGTTTGATGATTCTATAAACTTCAATTGGATCTGTTGGCTTCATATAGATTGTAGAGCCTAGGACATTACGTGCGTATTGATTCTTCTTGTTTTTGATGTTATTACTTATTTCGTTTGCAAATTTGTTGTTAAAAGCCGTAGCAATTTCGCTAGGCGAAGAAATGAAATCGTAATCGCCACGCTGGGCAAGCGGATTGGCGATCGCAGTAATGTGTCCACTATGATGACGCTGCTGCCCATCATCAATCTTGTAGAATGGTCAGTGACACTTCAATCCCTTAGTCGACTCTTACGACACCCACAGGAGGAGTTGGGGTGACAAATGTATTCTTACTGCCGTCACCACACGGCAAGAACAAATACGCCTTTAACAAATCTGTTCGTGGTTTCTTTGATCAAAATATATGTTTAACACTAATGTTATTGGGTATATATTATTTATGATTTTATGCACTATGGGCTATAAATACGAATAAAAGATACGCTAAATAAAAGAGACGAATTTCGACAAATCACGTTTTGTGTATCGAACGAATTTCGTAGAGCGGGGATAGAATGAGCTTTCGCTCGTTTGGTCTAAATCCATCGGCCGGCGGCAAGCGAATCCATAAGTTGGAGCGGCATGTTGATATGGGAACTCCCTCTCTCACGTATAGTTTTCCGATAAGCCGTTCGTCTTAGAGCAATATCGTAGCCAGGCCGTAAAGGTGCGCTCAAACCAAAAGAGCATTCGTTGTTCTATCCCCCGATCTACGAAATCAACCAATCACGTTTTGTGTAACGATCGAATTTCGTAGAGTGGGGGGTTAGAATAGCGAATGTTTGTTTGGTCTGAATGCACCTTAACGCTCAAACAGGTACAAAGGCGAAATTATCCCTGTAAGGGATCTCTTCCAGTTAACCTTTGCGCAAAAGAGTGAACTATATGAAACAAGCGATAGATAAAAACAAATAAGTGTACAGTGCGTGATTTGAATGGTACCAATATAATTATAGTACATACCTACTAGTTATGCTAAATTCATACATTTATATGCGTTGTCGTGCTCTGGTAATCTTCTCTAAACTAATAAATAACTACCAGCGAGAACAGCATTTGCAATAGCTTTCCCCAAAATGAACAATATCGTAAAACGGATAAAACAACAATACCGACTTACAGGAATTGTTATGTTGTCTCCGGGTTCCGGTATGAAGACCGATGGCACTTGTTTTGCTTCTCCACGTTTGTCTCCTGTCAATCAAAAGTACAAAACCAATCAACAAATAAAAAATAAAATAAAATAAAAGTAACTCGAGAGATAAGGATCTTATTGGTGGGGCCCTTACGGATACACTTCGACCCATTGGGATCTTTTGTGTAATTGCCCCCTGTTCTATCAACTCAATGTATTTGAGGATGGACCCTAGCGGTACCGTTTTGACCTCCTTCGGTTCCAGATAACCATTTCCGAAGTCTTTCATCCTTTGTCTGGCGAGGGCATGACATTCGCACATCAAGTGTTTCATTGTCTCTTCTTCTTCACCACACACTCTACAGTCTATGCTGTCAGAAAGACCCATTTTGGCCAAAAGAGTTTTGACCCCAAAGTGTCCCGTGAAC
>JALPQI010012506.1:0-42341 GCA_025490895.1 Thaumatotibia leucotreta | reverse complement strand
GGAGCCCACATGAAGCAACTCATGCCCTGCTCCTAGAAAAGGTCCAAAAAGTTTTTCTACGTTTCCTGTACAAGAAAACATATGGATACTACCCTTTCCTCTACCCCACTAAATTCCTACTCGGTACATTAGGTTTCAACTCCCTACAGGTTAGGCGCACTTATGACTTACTTTACATTATTTGTCAGATTCTTAGGGGCGATTCGGATTGCACAGAATTGACTACTAGAACCGTTGCTTTATTCGTTCCCGATAAATACTTGCGCAGCCGAAACCATCACCTCCTTGCTGAGGAGACGGCCCGCACGTTAGCTCACCAATTTTCCCCAATCCCACACGGACGTGTCTTGCTGAACAAACTTTTAACTACTTTACCTTACTGCGACTTATTTCATGAGAAGCCATCCACTTTGAAACCCCGTTTATTGAAGTTCTGCGAGGATATTAATTAATTATATGTATGTCATTATATTTTCTTAGTTTCGTTTTTAATGTACTTTGTCAAACAACGCATTGGCGTAAGCTGTAATGTTGTATGATATCTATTAAACAAATAAACAAATAAACAAATTACACGACCAAATTGCATCCTTTGACAAGTGGCTCAACATTCCTATGTAAATGACATGTGACTGTAAGTGTGATTCTCTTTCATGCAATATTTCCAATTTCTGAAGTGTATACCTAGCTGTGTTGCTGTTTGTACATTGATCAGCTAATTAAAAAGAGTATAAAGGTTAAGAACAGGTTGTTAATGTCTAAAATTACGTATACAGGATGGAACGGGACGACGATCCTTCCTGCTACCGACCGAGTCTACCAGCCATTACGATGAACTTTCAGTATAGTACCAACATCGAAATATCTTTAAGAAAATGTAACCCTTCGTACAAAGTGAGTGATTAGTTAGATAATATTTTCTTCGGTTTCCGCGAGGATTACACATGAAATAAAACTATGGAAACGGATAAACTCGCGTATATTAACTAATTTTAACTTCATTCCGACGTTTCGAACACTTTACAGGGTTCGTGGTCTGCGGATAACTGTTTATTTCATGATTAGTTAGAGTTCAATAGTATGTTAATTAATTGTCCATGAACGTTTTCGATGTTGGTCTCGCTCAGTTCGATGGTAGTAATAGTAATGGTTGGTAGACTTGGTCGGTAGCGGGAAGGATCGTCGTTCCGTTCCACCCTATATAATTGGGCTAGTGAAAGTTGAGCTGAGATGACAATCCTACATTTGAGAGGATATAAGTACGTACTTAACAAGCCCCTTGAAAATGTACTTCTCCCAGTAATCATAGTACTGCACCATGACATCAGACTTCCCAGTACTGGTGCCTAGTATCAGGTACTCCAGCTTCATTAGTATGGGCCCAATCCGATCGTAGATCCGAGAGAGCTGAGCGACGCGCTCGAGACGTTCATGCGACACTTCCACGAAGTATGCCTGTAGATACCATACAGTATTTGTTAGGTTAGACATTATTTTTGACGGTGTTATTTTCTTGGGCTTTAATTGCGAGCAAAGAAAATAGATTGTTTTTCCTGCCACTTCAACAAAGGCGCAAAATTTGATTCGCTAAGATGTCAAATTTACTGTTTTATATGATACTGAAATAACTGTGTAACTAATTGGGGGCAAAGAAACGATTTCACCTTGCAAGGATAAAGCCATGTGTCATCAGGTTGTTTCGTCACTGGGTCAATATAATTCTTAGGCTTGACTACAGGGAACAAATCGAACATTTCCAACTGCTGCATCAGAAATACAATCTCTTTTTCAACCATTTTCAATTGTTGATATACTGCTTTCAAGGATTTTTCACCTGGAAATGCAAAAGCTGCGTCACAAGTGTTTCCAATTGGTCCTGATTAGTACTGACAACGTTTAACATAGCTTAACTTTAGTGATCACTTTGACCAGGGTCCAGGCTCCTATTTCACCATAATGATAGATCCGACAATCTATATTAGATCCAGATGAGACGTGGCATGATTAAGATGAAATGCCGAAGAGCCGTATGTTATGTTACGGAGGGATGCTCGATCGGACTCAAGCGGGCTGTCGAGCATCCAATGTGCTCAATCACCCCATTTCCCTTAGGTGGAGCTGCAGGTTAATGTTCCGGTAGCGTTCCCCCAATACTTCCCTCTGGCCTTCCAATTTTCTTGCAGAACCGCAGGACGTCTCTAAGGTCGACCTCCCTGAGTTCCTTCTCATCCATCCTATCCCTGCCAAAGACGTCATATCTCGCTGCTGCGCACATGACGCATTCAGCAAGGACATGATGGCTAGTTTCGTCTCCGAAGTGCCGTGTACACATTCTCTGACATGGTTTGACTTACCTTTACTAATATCCTTAATGTAATCCTTAATCCCCAATGCATTCCAATTGAGCCTAGTCAACCCAGGCAGCACATGTCGCTCCATGTCCAATAGATGGCGTTTCATGAGAAATGTCTCCGAGAAACTGAGGGATGATGAAGTTTTGTTGTACATGCTGATCACTTCTGCGAGGGCTTCTAATTCGTAGTAGATACGGGCTTTCTGCATTGAGACGTCGCGAATGTTAGACGGGAGAGCGAACCCTGAAAAACATTTAGTCAAATCAAAATCACCAAATCATCTGGCTTCCAACCCTGTACATACCAACATACATGACCCCATTGTTATTGTTTTCTAAAACGCTCATTTTAAAGACTTACCTTAGCCTCTCATAGGGCGTAACGATTCAAATATCGCAAAGACGGTTTCTTGAATTCCTAAGCCAAATCAATCTCAAATATAGTATTAACGTTTTCAGTGTTTTAAGCCTCAATAAATAATAACGCTATCTATAACACTAGTGGGAGATAAACCGTTGTAACTTTTGTCATTGATACTGTGATACCAGTCTTACAACTCCTCTTTGTAGACGTTATCCTGCTTAGCATCAATCCTCTGTTATTAAAAATCCTACAACCTTGCTTAAACGTGGATGCGTTACAACATTTTACCCAATAGGCCTACTACCGCGAACATCGAAATTCGTAAATTTCGAGAATTTGTCTCTGTCGCTCTGAGGAAGACTTCATTAGTTAGTTTCAAAGACAAATCTTCGAAATTTGCAGATTTCGAATTTCGCGGTATAGCCGCTATTTCATGAATTCAGACTTATGTATCAAGAGAAACAGGTAATTAACCAGCTGAGGGTAGAACTCCAGGTCAAACTAAACCAATACCTGTATACACTAGTATGCTTATCACATGATTGGTACGTCAGTATGTCGCCGCGAGATAGGTTTTCCATCTTTTACTAACAATATGAATAAAAGAGGGACGGATGGTCTATCTCGCGGCGACATACTGTCGCACCAATCCTGTGCTAAGTCTATAGGTCTTGCAATCACCCTCCCATGTGTAAAAACCAACCAACAATTTTGTAGATGGAGGAAATCCTCATGGCGGGCCGGTCCTGGTGGCATGCCTTACTCGACTGAAGATGGCAAAATTGGTAATCCTCCCTAGTATGGAATGCCATCTCCACTCGCCTATGGAATGGACTAAAACCATCCCCCTTTGAGGATACGGACTGTTCGTTGAACGAGCCGCGTTAATGGTTTGCGCTTTGCGTTCAACTTTGTGATAGAGAAGTGAAAGCAATCGTGATGTAAGGATGCATCTGTTGGTTAGAACTACTCACAAAACTATGACATCAATTCAGCCTCAAGTACTCGTATCAAGAGGAACAAATCCTTATCCTCCAGCTGGGGTTCGAACTAGACAAATTTCTACTAGGCTTCGCAGTTATCTGCTACCTGATAAAACTACTTACCCAGCTGATCGATTCAGTCTCGCGTATCAAGAGTAATATCTGAGGATGAGACTCCAGGTCTTGCTGAACCAACTAAGGATCCAGGGGTACTATGACCTCGTAAGTGCGATTCAATTTACGTTCGGTTTGTTAGTTTTTGACAGAAATTCCATGGAACTGACACATAGCGATTCGATCTGGGTCCTAAACTGAATCGCATTAGTAGATCGTGGAAGCCCCCAAGGTCACATGTTAGAAGAACTCACCTAGCTGTTCCATCAGTTCTGCCTCACGTATCAAGAGAAACAGGTCTTTATCCAGTTGAGGCTGAAATTCCAGGTCGTACTCTTGGACCAACTTGTGCACTGTCAGGTCGCGCCATGTCACATCCATCTTCAATTAGAATAATAATATGAATTTAAAGATATTGGATGTAATTATGCATACATGAATCTTTCTTATAATTTATTTATTTAACATTAGCACTGACAGATAAACCTTACATGTTAATCTTATTACTATTAATTATTTTATAATGAATTAAATTTATTAAATAACTTACATATGAAATATCTTATATTCATATCTTATTTCATATCTTTCTTATTAGAACCTCAAATAAAAATATTCAAAACGACAAATTCACCCTTTTTGCGTAAGAACTACGTCTAACTAATCATGGTAAATCTCAATCATTGTTTGGGATACCCAAGCTTTTAAATAAAAAGGTGCATACCCGCATTGTATTAATTTACTAAATTAATATTAATTGTAAATATTGGATGTCATATAGCCAAACCCCGGATGACGGGAGCAAAAATGCGTTTGTCACTAGTGCTTAGTTAAATTTCGACTATTCTATCGACATCCATATGAACGATTTTTTAATTTGAAATTTATAGATTATGCTAATTACGTTTCCCTTGTAGCTCCACTTCTTTTCCAGATATCAAAAAATATATAAGATTTTTAATATGAATCACCAATTTTTTTAGTCAACACATTCTGATATTTTTTGTGAATAATTTCACCGAGGATGTAAAAGTAATCTTAACAAGTGCCCTTTGAAATTCTGAGTGACATTCAAGCTGCTTTTTAGGCTTTTTAATTTCGATTTTGTAACTGTCCTATGGTAGGTATTATTGACATATTATTGTTTGTCAATTTTAAATCGCGATGCCTCTGATTACGTACGGTTGACTAAATTACTGTTGATCAATACATTTGTAATTCATAAAATGTTGGTATGGATGTCGATAGAAAAGTCGACACTAACTAACTAAGCACTAGTGACAAACGCATTTTTGCTCCCGTCATCCGGGGTTTGCATACCTATAGCAAAGAAACCAATTAGACCGTCTAAGACCGAGTGGCCGAGCAGTGAAGGCATCAGTCGTGAAAGCTGAGCAAGTTGGTTCGATTCCCACCTCGGACGTTGGTGATCGTTTTTTCTTTGGTATATGACATCCAATATTTATAAATTAATATTAATTGCATAAAAGAAAACTCAATGCAGAAATAGTGAAATTAAATCCTCAAGGTATAGGGTAAAATCACCAATAGATGAACAGTTAAGCAACTTTCCCAACTTTAAATATTTTTTTCTATATGATGTAACTCATATTCATCAATTTTTATTTTTTTATATGATTTTGCATTTAATTGAGTTTAGAATAAGCTATTTTTGTGTCTCGTTTTAAACTTTAGTAATTTTATAAAAATTATTATATTAGAAAAGGCGTCAAATTTCCCAGTAGTTGAACAAAGTGCCCTATCTCTGAACAATTTGACCCCATTCGATGAACCAGCATAATCGCAATATAGCGAGACCAATATATGAACGGCAAGACCCCAATAGATGAATGGAGCAAAGTAAAAACGTTCGTTTCTTAGATAAATTAATTGTATTTGACCTTCTTTTAATGAAATATAAGCACGGTGTATATTATGTAACATTCTGATCTCTAAGAACAAAAGTTTAACTTTTCCCAAGTTCAACCGTTCAATAAAATCAGTTGGTTCATGTTTCGGGCACCGTATTAACAAAATGAACGAACTAAATTGATTCGAATTCATTTATTGGAATCCGATCCAAAAGATGAACCAGCAAATTTTCCTAGTTCACGTTTTGGACAGCGATTCTTGAGTTGAACAATCCTGTTTTCATACAAAAATAAATTACTTTAAAACGTGTTACATGAAAAAAGGCTCGTTCATCTTTTGGCCAAAAAATCATCTACAAAACCGACTGTAATTTTATATTTAAATATTGAATGTAGCTATTTTATTATAATTTACACAAGCATTTGAAAATACGTCCTTTGCCCAAAAGTTGACCGTCGTTCATCTTTTGGCCCGAACACACAATATTGGAACCATCACTTGACCAGCAAATATCTCATAAACTAAATTAAAAAAAAATATTCTTTATAATATACACAATAGAGATATTAGTCTCAAATCTATACTGAAGTGAATCAAGGAAATAAAAGCCATATTCGATTTTTTACGTAATTAAAAGCTTAAATTTTTGAGGGCTTTTCTTTATAAGGATTCCATATAAAACGCGATTTTGGCGCGAAGCGCAAACTCGACGGCCGCTCACTGCCGCGTGCGTGGCTTAAATGTCTGGTAATTCGCATGTGAGACACGATATACTGTTGCTGCATGTGAGAAAAATACTCCCGGGTATAGAAAATTATACCTGATTTAATTATTTAGATTTTTAGACCTATCAGTCAACTTCTGGGTGGCAGTCATCTATTGGTGCTTTTACCCTACTTAAGGTATTTTCTAGGAGTCAACCCTGGCAGAGTCGAAGAATTTGAGTGTTAACTACAGTCGTATTACTCGCTGATTAAAATGTAATGTAAATGTATAGCAATGCAATTACCAATCCTTCTTTGGCAAGCAGAGACACGGAGCTGGGTGATCTCACGTTCTCGTAATGCTGGCCGGGTAACCTCATCAACATTACTGAAAATAAATAAATGAAGTAAGTGTCACGGATCATTTATCCATTGATTGATGATGGGCAGCAGCATTGTGCTATAGGACAGTTGCACACACTACAGCAATGGCCAACCCGCTTGCTCAGCGGGCGATTATGGGCATTTACCTCCTATTGCGTTCATACGCATAACCCTTCGGGTGGCAGGACCGTTACGTCAAAAAGCTGTCAGGTGGCGGCGCAATTTTGCGCGAAAATAGTCAAGTGCCAGGGGGTCCGACGGGTGGTCAACGAGAAATTGGCGGGAGTTACAAATTTAACGATTATTGTGTGTTATTGTATGAGGCTTATATAAAAAACGCACAGCGTTATAATAAGTATGAAATAGGCTATTAATTCCGTTAACAAACATATATTTTTGGTAAAAGTGTAATTTGCTAGTCCTCGTTGACCGTAGGCCGAGCAAACATTTTCCCGATTTTTGTGTAGATGACACTAGTAATTTAAAATACGGCATTGATTTGAGAAAAAAATAGGTTTATTTGTAGCAATATACATGTACAAACAAGAAAAGAAAGTAAAATGATACCCTTGCATAAAGCTTTTACACATTACAAGCACGTAAATGTTACGTCGAAAATTATTTTCGTACAACATCAGTCAAACACAGAGTAAACTTTGAAAATTTGTTTTGTAATCATATAATGATTATTAGTTTCAAATTTTGTATTTATTTTGTATAATGCCTCATGGAAAATGTGTTCACTTCGGCGTCTGAAGGTAAACTAATGTTTTTGTAAATAAAATTTGTCGGATAATACGACACTCAAAAACTGAGGTAGAAAGATGACTCGTAGATTGTTTCAAAATAAGTATATATTTTCAACGTGTGTCTGATTTGTAATGTACAGGATTAAAAACTACATTTAATAACATCCCAAAAATGTATAAATACGATACCTTAGCATTAAAACTTTTAATACTAAATCGCTTCAAAAATACACAAAAATTGTCAAAATGATTACATTTCACCAGGACTATATATGTGGATACGACTTCTGATTTGTTCTAATATAATTATGAGTACTTAGATTCAAACAAATCTATGATGAGCTCTCCATGTACATTGTTCAATAGAAATAATATTTCAAAGTATATTTTCTTCGGTTACCGCGAGGATTACACATGAAATAAAACTATGAAAATCGGATAAACTCGTGTATATTAACTACCTAACTTTAACTTCATTCCGACGTTTTGAAAACTTTACCTACAGGGTTCGTGGTCTGCGGATGACGTCGGAATGAAGTTAAAGTTAGTTAATATACGTGAGTTTATCCGTTTTTCATAGTTTTATTTCATAAATAAATGTCATTGGAAAATCTGACACAAAACGACTTAAACGACCTAGTCTCATGGTAAAGTAAATTACCTGATGCTTGTATTGTGGGACTTAGCGACGACAATATACTCTGTTCAACAATTCGTGGAAGTAGAAAAGGACCCCAAATTTAATAAAATGTGTTAGTTTTTAGTAAAACGTCCCACTTCGTCGCTTACCACAAAAACGAGGTTTCCTTGTATCTTCATATGAATAAATTGACAAAGCGGCTTTATGGCAAACGACAAAGTGGGACGTTTCACTAAACTCACTCACAAATGTAGGTACTGAGAGTGGTCTGCCCTTACAAAATTTGAAAATGCCGTCTTTTATTACCAAAAGGGAATGTTGGACCTGTTACATCCTCAACCACCACGTACATCTGAGACTCTTCCTCTCGCTCCTGCATATCTTAAATTTATAACTACAGCATAGCAAATAAACATACATGTGAAAAATAGTCATTTATAATAATAGTCTCTGAACGAGTGCTTGAAACCGACAGAGTAGGGAAGATGACCTACATTTCGACACTAACATTATACCACTCTACAACGCATTATAAGAAAAATACTAATGTAATTAATTGCGGCACTAGTGCGGAAAAGTCACTGTCTGTACATGTAAAAGTATTTTCACCACACTGCTCGTAAACACGCTGTTTGTCCTTCAATTTCAGAGCGCAAAACTGTGTTTTAATCTCTAGAGGTTAAAGTATTTTTTTTTAATCATCTGGATAGACTAAAGCAATAACTTATACGGCCTGAGAGTGCAATAAGCTTTTTAACGTTTGAACTAGACAGTACGTTCGAAAACTCAATAGTTTCAAACAGATTCATACACATAAACCTTTCATAATATTATATTCAATATGCTAAAATCCAAATTAAATACCACATTTTGTTGTAAAAGGCTTTTAATTAAAAGTTGTAAAAATACGACAAATAAAAACAATAGGAAAATGAAAGTGTTTTCACTATGCAAATTTCAGAACGCACCCGAATATTTTTTTCTTTTAAAATTACAAGCCACGCCAAGATAAATATTTGAGGTTATTGTTTTATTATTTGTTGATTTGTTTATTTTTTGGAAGTTGAGGACTTGCAAATAACTACCTTCTAATTTGTTATGTTTGAGTTTTATTTCGCATGTTTCCTCGCTTTAGTGTGGTGAAAAATGTTGTGTTTCACTCGGCAGCAAAGCTTGTTCAACTCTCGTGCCTTAAAACCCTCGCATCGCTCAAGATTCCATTTTATGAACCACTCGCTGCGCTCGTGGTTCAAATTCTGGAATCTTTCGCTTGCTCGGGTTTCAATATCTGCACGAGAGTTAAACAATCACTTTGCTCCCTAGTAACACAAATAACTATTAGCCAACCAAATTAACCAAAATAAGTAATAAATACAAAAACCGAAGTCTTAGGGCCCGGCCCCATGACCACGGTGCGGCGTCGTAAACGTAAAACGGCGCGACGTCGTGGCATTGCACGTTGTCGCACCGTGGGAAATTACGGCGCGGCGTCGTGGCATTCCACGTTGTTGCACCGTGCGAAATTACGACGCGGCGTCGGGCAAATCCACGTTGTCGCGACGGGCAGTTTAACGTTGCGGTGCCGTGTGGAGTAGATGCATTACGTGTTGCTTTTTTAAACGAAGTGATATTTTCCATAAGAGGTCTTCAAAACTTGACACAGACTTTCTAAAATTATCATAAAAGTTGTGATCACTTGTTTTCAGTGCCTTGAACTCAGAGTTGGGCGTAATCTATTTTTTTTTGGAGTTAATTACAGGGTTACATTCCAGTAATGACGATTCCTTAGTAATGAATTACTAGTATAATAAAAATTACTGTAATGCTGTACTATGGTTACGCATGTAAACCATTCCTTTGGGATCGGTATTGTATTCAGCTACTGTAATATTGAATCCATCGTAATCAAGTACTTTAGTAATCTGCATTATATACTTACAACGTAATTTTGTTACTATTACGGCCTGTTTCACAATCTCCTCCTAAAGCTATCTGTCAAATAAAAAATAACACTATCTCTTTCTTTCACCTGGAAGAATAAAGAGAGCGTGTTATTTTTATCTGACAGATAGCTTTAACTGGAGATTGTGAAACAGGCCCTTACTCGAAGAAAATTGTTTTTGATTTATATGTCATTCTAGTTGATATCTGACATCCTAGCAGTTTCATGATTGTTAAAAACGTATTCTGAAAATGTAGTAGGTATATTTTTAAGATCCAAAATGGCGGCAACTTTTTTTTGCAATCTTCATCATTATACTAGTTTTTGACTAGGTAATTCGCATACGTGGAATTCGATTTTCGGGTCCATTCTAAGATCCAAGATGGCGGCAACTTTTTTAGCAATTTTCATCATTATACTCGTTTCCGACTAATTCGCATCCGTGGAATCCAATTTTCGGGTCCATTCTAAGATCCAAGACGGCGGCGTCTTTTTTTGCATGTTATTGAATTTTGTACCTACGCAATTTTCATCATTATACTCGTTTTCGACTAATTCACATAGGTGGAACCCGAATTTAGGGTTCATTTGAAGATTCAAGATGGCGACACATTTTTAGCAATTTTTGTCATACTAGTTTTTGACTAATTCACGCACGTGGAATCTAAATATTCTATTTTCACTAGGTAGGTCCATCTAGGATCTTAAATTGACGCTAAATTCGTGTATGTAAGAACGACTACAATGTCAATAAGTACAAAAAAAAAAGAAAAACATTGTACCGCCATTTCGGGTCTTAGAATGGACCCAAAAATCGGATTCCACGAATGCGAATTAGTCAGAAACGAGTATAATGATGAAAATTGGAAAAAAAAGTTGCCGCCATCTTTGATTTTAGAATGGACCCGAAAATCGGGTTTCACGGATGCGAATTAGTCAGAAACGAGTATAATGAAGAAAATTGCAAAAAAAAGTTGCCGCCATCTTGGATCTTAGAATGGACCCGAAAATCGAATTCCACGTATTCGAATTAGTCGGAAACGAGTATAATGATGAAAATTGCTAAAAAAAGTTGCCGCCATCTTGGATCTTAAAAATATACCTACTACATTTTCAGAATACGTTTTTAACAATCATGAAACTGCTAGGATGTCAGATATCAACTAGAATGACATATAAATCAAAAACAATTTTCTTCGAGTAAGGGCCTGTTTCACAATCTCCAGTTAAAGCTATCTGTCAGATAAAAATAACACGCTCTCCTTATTCTTCCAGGTGAAAGAAAGAGATAGTGTTATTTTTTATTTGACAGATAGCTTTAGGAGGAGATTGTGAAACAGGCCGTAATAGTAACAAAATTACGTTGTAAGTATATAATGCAGATTACTAAAGTACTTGATTACGGTGGATTCAATATTACAGTAGCTGAATACAATACCGATCCCAAAGGAATGGTTTACATGCGTAACCATAGTACAGCATTACAGTAATTTTTATTATACTAGTAATTCATTACTGAGGAATCGTCATTACTGGAATGTAACCCTGTAATTAACTCCAAAAGGAATTGATTACGCCCAACTCTGGGTACAAGGCACTGAAAACAAGTGATCACAAGTTTTATGATTATTTTAGAAAGTCTGTGTCAAGTTTTGAAGAACTCTTATGGAAAATATCACTTCGTTTAAAAAAGCAACACGTAATGCATCTACTCCACACGGCACCGCAACGTTAAACTGCCCGTCGCGACAACGTGGATTTGCCCGACGCCGCGTCGTAATTTCGCACGGTGCAACAACGTGGAATGCCACGACGCCGCGCCGTAATTTCCCACGGTGCGATAACGTGCAATGCCACGACGTCGCGCCGTTTTACGTTTACGACGCCGCACCGTGGTCATGGGGCCGGGCCCTTATCCATACTATTCTATCTTCATTTGAAATGACACAAAATGGCCACGGTCGCGACCTTGAAACATGGGTCCCGGTATATCAAAGACGACATTTTTTAATGAAATATGGTCGAGTTTTTAAATAAGTGATTATATATTTAAGTTACCAAATAGTTAATTTAGCTATTTATATCTAATTTGGGGCTAGTAGTGTTTTATATACATTAATAAATGCCCGATTTCTCTGAAACAAACCTGTTCATAACCCAAATCTTTGTAATAAACTATGAAATAAATATGTTAAAATGTAATAAATGGAAGATTAAACGATTGTAAATTACTTATCACTTAGTTAAGCATATTACATTTAAATCGCATAACATTTTTTATAGAAATAAACGGTTAAAATCATAATTTACCGGGTATCAAATATTTGACGAATGCACTGCTATCAAATGCTTTTAAACTAAGGAATATCTGCTAATATTTATATTAAATATACTTAATTTTAAATATAGACAGATTTTTTATGTCTTCAGTGATATATTTTTAGAAATAACGCAACTTAAATGTGCACACAAACTTTAAATTTTTGCGCAAAATACGCAATAACGAATCGGCCGGGAGCCGGCCGCTCGGCACTTGGGGATTTTTCAGATCGGCCGGGAGTCGACCGCTCGGCACTCGGGGACTTTTTAAATCGGCCGGGAGTCGACCGCTCAGCACTCCAGTGTATAATATTAATAGGAGAGGCGTCCAGCAGTGGACTGAAATAGGCTGATAAGGATACCGGGGGTTTATAAAACAACAACACAATTACTTTATAATAACACTTACCGGCAGTATTTTAAATGCTTAGCATTAGTAACATAATATACAGGTTGTTTTTTTTTCGACCGTTCAAATTCTACGTAGTGAATGTGTAGGTCATACTGACCAATTTTTACTATGGGGACAAAGTCGAAATCGCGAAAAAAAAATCAGCTGTTTCATACATTTCGGCCGGCGTAATGCCGCCAATTTGTATGAAACAACTGATTTTTTTTTCGAGATTTCGACTTTGTCCCCATAGTAAAAGTTGGTGAGTATGCCCTACACATTCACTACGTAGAATTTGAACGGTCGAAAAAAAAACACCCTGTATATGGGGAATTCCAAAATGACGAAAATAAATGTTATAGTTTTTTTACATAAGGTACACAAATGCTTAGTAGGATCACTATACACAGTGTGTAAAATAACACAGGCCGCAAATGAAAGCAGGTTTTAAAGCATCAACAGTTTTTAGTAAGTTTTCACAAAACTTAAAGATAAGTTTTCCATACAAATTGTAATTGTTTTTTTCACTAAATATGAGCCTTTTTAGTACCATAAGGATAAAAACAGATGATTATTTATGTTATGACGTTATAAAAAAGTATTTTTATTTAATTATGATTTGACAAACATACAGGCTTTGTCTCGCTTCCGTTTTTCAGCAAGCTGCTTATTAATGACATCTATCGGTCGCAGTTCCGAGCTTGATTGTTTCTTTTTAACGAGTGCCCGCCCGGCCGGTGTCAGTTTCATGCCCGGTGTGGTAGATGGCGCTGGTTCTGAAAATGTTATCTAGTTTTTGTATTTATTTTTAGATTGATAGGTACTTATCAAACACATCCGTAAGTGCATATCTCTGGAAGTCTGGACGGAGAAGGAAAAACTACATTTGAAATACATAGTTAGATTAGAATTCATTACTCTTTAACCTTACCTATGTCCTCATATAAATCAGCTTGAAAAAAAAACAGTATTAAAGTGTGAGATAATGTAGAATAACCATAAAAATATTGATTTTAGATTTTTAATAACAAGTAACTAAACTTATCAAATGACATTGACAAGTTATAAAATGTAAGCACCTATACAGCGTGTTTTTCTTCATATGCTATAACTTTAAGGGAAGCTTATTTAGGTCAAATATAATTAATTTCTCTAAGAAACTAGTGTTTTAACTCTTACCGTTATTGAGTTATTAAAAAAATAAGTTTAATCACTGAACATGTGTATTGCAACCTTTATTACATTCTAATGTTACTACATATTTTGACATGTGCCGTCAGTCACCTGAGATTAACATTTATTTTATTCTTAAGGTTCTCTAACACTTACCATTTCATTTATTATTTATTATGTATGAAAATAAAAATAAATATTTTTTATAGAATTTTCCAAAAGCTGATATACCAGACAACTTCTATTAATGGCCCAAGTAACCTGTCTAATTTATCGCAAATCGAAACGAACACCCTGTATAAAAAAACAGTTTACCTTCACCCTTTTTAAAATCAACTTTTAGAATGTTTCTCTTCATAACGTTGTCGACAAAAGTTGAAGATACTGAAACCCATTCTTTAAATTTTGAGTTTTCATAGTCTTTCATCACCTTGGATAGATTTTTGTATAAAAGAAATGCTTCCTTTTTTTGTTCACATTCATTTAATTCGGGAACCTAAAAACAAAGCATATAAAATGTATGTAGTTTGCTATTGGATTACTATGATGTGATAATAATAATGTCATTATATATATTATGATGAGTATAATAATTAAAATAACCTACAAAAAAGAATCAAAAAGCCAACGACACGTAGTGTTCCCAGGCGGTCACCCATCCAAGTACTGACTACGCCCAACGTTGCTTCACTTCGGTGATCGGACGAGAACCGGTGTTTTCAACGTGGTATGGACGTTGGCGATAAACGAGTCTAAAATTACATACTGTTTACGCCATATCACGTGACTTACTGTTTGAAACTTCATGATAGGCCGCTTCATTTTGTTGAACAATGCCCGTGACCAGTATATGGCTCCAGCACTAGGTGGATGACTACGCAGCAATGGAGGGTTCTTGCGTAAGCGCTGTTGAAATAAAAATGTGTTTTAGTCTTGCTAATTAGGTACATATCGCCGTCAGAATACGCCATGACATAGAAGCCCACTCAGATGTTTATGAGCACCCTGGCTGTTCCGATATATCTAATGGCGACTATACCAACATTACCAACTCGAAGAAAGTGTACCTAGTAGCAAATATATACGTTTTTAATTCATGAAGTATTATTAGAAAATAAATTTTTTGAATGAAATAAAGGGTTAGGTAGCCATTTTTAGGGAATTATAATCTTGTCCGTATCTTTAATAGGCATGATGACTGGCAAGTCAAATCAGCATCTTTTTTCGAACTGTCAAAACGATCACCAGTAATTCACCACTATGGAATTTTATATGAAATACTCAAAAGTGACGTCACGTTTGAGTACTGTCAAATGACCTACTTTTTTTAAGTTCTTTTCAATTTATTAAATAGAAGTTCTGTACAAAAATTACTGCAATCTACATCTTTGTTATAATTTCTTCGTGTATTATGTCGTGCATAATGTTAAATAATTTATTTTAACTACAATCATCATCCCTATTTGACAATGTCCAAAAAACTGACCTAGGAACGGGTAGTTACCGTAAACGTGTCCTCGATCATAGTAATCTCCTTGATGAAGTGCCGCATGACGAAGTCGAACTTGGTGACCAGCTGGTTACGGATAGAGGCCCGTGTGTCGAACTCTAGGAACTTTAGCAGCACGTCTAGGGCTTCTTCCGATGATCTAATAAAATAAAGAAAACGACTATTTAAATATTAGGTACCTACATGTCATATATAAAAAAAATATCGAAGTTTACCAACGCTGGAGGCGGGATTTGAACCCATGTCCTCAGCTTTGGCGGCTGATGCCTAAACCACTCGGCTACTTCAGTAGTTATGCTGTGGCCAGCAATTCACCTGGAGCGCCCGAGTAGTCTAGGCATCAGCCGCGAAAGCTGGCAAGTTAGAGAAACTCATGTTTCATCTAACTTGCCAGCTTTCGCGGCTGATGAAATTCAGGAGCAATCTTTGGGAATTTAGGACAATCAAATCAAAGGACTAGGAGTCGCGACGATCGTCCATATATTTTTTTTCTAATCAGACTACACTACAGAGGTCGTTTTTGAGATTTGCCATTATAAAGGGTTAACCGCGTAATATTAGTCTGTCTGCGACCACGGGTGTAATATTAAACGTAAGTTTATGCGATTACGTCCCGTTAGTCGTTAAAATATGAGTGTTAATCAATATACCTACAATACAAAATGTATTTAATGTTATATGAATATGAATATATCACCTATATTTGTCTTAAAGCCTGTACAAATGTAATGTGGTTTCTTTGCCCAGATAACATCACATTATACTTAACAGTTTATATTATTAGTACGAGTATATAAAAACGCAAAATATAGCAACATCACCTCAAATTTCCAAAGCTTGAATTGATATAATTCTTCGCCTCCTCCTCTAGAAAACGAACTTCAGCCCAGAAGTCTCCCATGATCACGTCCCAGTTCTCTTTGTTATCGTACACAAATACACTGAAAGAGTAGAACAATATAATTATAGGCAGAGCCAAGCAGGCCAGGATGCTTAGCCAAGTTGCCAATCGCTAACGCTTAGTAGCGTATCGTAGTTTTCCCTCTCTGTCACTCTTTCATATTAGTGCGACACAGACAGTTAGCTGCCTTTCGTTTACGATTGACGATTAAGCGTTAACGATTGGCAACTGGGCTAAGCACCCTGGCATACCTACTACCGCCAAAATATAAATTCGTCGATCTCGAGGATTTTTCTCTGTCACTCCAACGAAGGCGTCATTAAAGTGAGGGAGACAAATTTGCGGATTTCGAAGTTCGCGGTAGGGCCGCTGGCAGGCCTGCTACCGCGAACACAGAAGTTCGTAAATTTCGGGGATTTGTTTCAACGACGGCGTCATTAGAGTGACAGAGAAAAACACCCGAAATTTTCGGATTTCGGCTGGGCTCGCAGTATTCAACTCTTACCTAATAACTTGGAATCCGATTTTGTTGGAAGTGAGATAAATTTTATTGCAAATTGTTTCAATGCTATTTAATGCATAAAGTCTTACCCCCTTATTCACAAACATCTGCTAAAGTAGGGGCATCGAAAGAAGTCGTTTTTGACAGCTCACAATAGTGTTGTGAAACGCTCGATTTTACCGTCGTAAAATTTTCAGTCAAGTGCGAAAGGGCGTTAGATCTGGTACTTGCCATTAAAAAAGTTTTATTAATAAAGTGTTAGGTAATCCGAATTAAAAAAGTGTTTGGTAATCTTACTTAGAATCATTAGCAGGCAGCGAAACTTTGGTGCCGGTGACGTCACAATGACGTAAAGTCGCATTTAGGTAGGATGTTTTATAGGACGGATTGGACGTGACCTCTATAAGCAAAAATTCATAGCATACACAACCTCTGTTAGCGAGAGCCTCTGTAAGCGGGATTACGTTTTACTTATAAGTGGAAAACCTGGATAAGCGGAACTAAACAGTCGGTCCCTTGCGATTCCACTTATCCAGTTTCCAATGTAATTATATTCTTAAATAGGGGCTCGCGAGGACCAGTCAAAACCATGACAAACTTTTAGAAAATATGTGCGTACCTACTATTATAGCAATTATTCGTAAATCCATAAAAAAAGGTTTACTTATTTATTTCGATTGACCGGATATCGGTAAATTGCAGCAACAGTAGTAACATCACTATTCCGTACAGGCAACAATGAAGTTTGACATTTGCTCCTTTATACTAACTGTGAATATTTACAGAACTTAATGTGCAAACAAACGTCAAAAACGACTTCTTTCGATGCCTCTACTTTAACTTAACAAACCGCTAATAATTGTTTTTTCCTTTTGCTCTTATGGATACATTTTTAAGACCGAATAAGGGGGTTAGTCGTGATCGTCAGGATGGCGGGTGGTCATCAACAAATCGCTTATGAGGTTGTGTCATTAAAATCCGCCATTTGTACAATTTTCTTTGTTTTGTGCAATAAAGTTTAAATAAATAAATAAAAAAATATATTTCTGTACAAAAAATAATAATAAGGCACAGAGAACATTTCATAATTAATTATTAACTGACCAAAGTCTTCGTAAACCCACCTGAAGTCGATAGTTCTGATCGGGAACACAAGATTCTTGACGCGCTTGCGCACATCGTCGATCTGCGTCGGGTCGCTGATGATGGAAGCTAGTTCAACACCGAAAATTCGCTCGAAGTCTATTAAAACCTGAAAATTAAATATGATTTCGCATTCCAGTGGATCTTCCTCATAAGGCACTGGTCTCACCGCGAGCTACTAAGCTATGAACTATCAGCTATAAACACGAACAAAAGATACGCACTCCCGTGTAAATAAGAGACTTAGTAGCTCGCGGTGAGACCAGTGCCTAATTATGTCCTATACGAGTATAAGTACTATAAGTAGTGTTATGAAGATCAGTAGCCGTACCATGAGTTCGAGCGCCAAAATACCTCGTCAGAAATGGGTGCCTTTCATGCCATTGTTACAATCTACTAGTGCACATGTATGTATTAAGAATAATGGTAAATACCACTATATTACCACAATACCACGCTAACACACTTTTGCGCTAGCTAGCGCCTTCAGGCTACTTATTACTTAATTCCTCTTCCTAAGACAATACACTTAGCCCTGTAGACCTGTATATCGAGCACGCGGGGCCCGCGTGCTCGATCTACAGACAGATACTAAGTACCGGGTTCAGTCCATAAATTTTCGATACTACTACTCACTAAACATTGGGTCAGTAGCCTTACCTGCCATAGCACAAGTCAACCTTAGGCATCAGATTTGTAATCCCAACTTAAATGTCTATTACCTGTATAACGTCTCCCAGATCCCTAGCCACCTCCCCTATATAATCTGTGGTGGTGAACAAGAGCGGCTGGTCGAACTCCCATCTGGCTCCCTTGCCACTCATCTCTATATGCTGCCTCGTCTCTTTGTACAGGGAATGCCACATCTCCATTATTTTCTGACCAGCGCGCGTGATAGCCAGGACTTCCTCGTTGGTTTTACTAGTAAAACAAAAAAAAATATGTTCGCTGCTCTATGATATGTCTTAATTACCGTTTGGTAGCCAAAATTTCGTAACCAGCTTCGAAATGGGAATAAAATCCCAGTAGGATTTATCAATACCGATTTGTAGCCAGGTTTGTACCAAATCTGACTACAAAATGGGAAAGTTGTATAGCTGGCAGTACCTAAACCACATTTTCCATTTGGTAGCCAGCTACCAAATCTGGCTACCAAACGGTACTAAAGCATGATATGTACCTACCTACTAAACGACAGTGAAATGAATAAAGATTGACGACGTAAACTAAATAGGGAGAGAAGATTAAAGAGTTACTAAAACAGAACAAAATCAAAAGGAAAACAAACATTGGAAAATCATGTATTGTTTTTTCTTGAACAGTTTCATCAGGTATATCTTAGCGCCTAGGGTGCGCACAAATATGTGACCTCTATTGGCATGGCGTAAGAGTCAATTTTCAGATTTATGATCACCATGCTTCGAGATGGTGACTGTACAGTAGACGGTGAAAATAGCCACTTACGTTAAATTAATTTACCATGTGTTACCTACCTACTGTTTACAATACTCACTCAAACAATTTGTGAACATCCAGAAATATCTCCAGCTTTTTGCTAAGTGCCCAGGATATTCTGGAGAGTAGAGGCACCATGGTATCATCGTCCCTATAACCCTTGGACAGCACCCACATCATGTAAATGCTTTCCACTAGTTCTGGAAGCATTTCTATCACTTGAGTCAGGGGGGAATCATCCTCGATTATCTAGTAAAATACCAACAGAGTAACGATCAAGAACAAAGAACATTCTATTTACTGACAATACCAAAACAACCACGTAAACTCAAGCAATTGGAGCCTTAGATCACTCTTAACCATGTCAAAATGACATAGGTATATCATTTCTTACAATTTGCTTAAAAGCGTCACTCTGACATGCACGAGTGGCTTAAGGTTCCAATTGGCAGAATACACATTCATTAATCAATAATCAAGAATGATATATTGTTATTGTATCATCATCACTATCATAGGATTATTATCAAATGTGTGGAAATCTCATACTTACTGTAAAAAATCGCATTAAGGTTGACAAAAATTTCAAGTTATCTCCAGCCAGGTTATATTGCTCCAACAGATTTTCTTTGTGATGCATGAAACTCTGCAAGTGTAATAAAATAAATTAATAAACATTAAAAGTTCATTATATTTCAAGAGCCAGGGAATAAATATTTTTTTTTTATTTATTTATTGAGAAACAAACAGTCGTACAGTTACAATGATCAAATGACTAAGAAAATATCAAACAGACCTTTAGTTTCATGACTTTACAGAAAAAAATAATACGTCGCTAATACACATCAAAAAAGTAAGTAGGAATTCACTATAGTTACAAACCATCGTAAATTTATGGAACATAATATTAAGAATATTAAGAACTGTTGCCACTTGAGTAAAAATTAGAGTTGAGATTTATGACATAACATACAGTGTACGGTCGGTTCTAACAATACGTATACGATTTTGATCCTTATACCTTTGGCATACGTTCCGAAATGTACACATATTATTAGACGTCACCGTACAAGACTTATTATTATATAACATTATATATTATTTGAATTTTATTTGAACGCCTGTTTCAGGACTGTTATTGTACAGTTAAAGATATCTACGCCTTCCAGTTTATCGTTATCATTAAATAATTTACAAACACGCTTAATAAATACATTCCCGGCATAACATGTCCGACTGCGAGGTACAGAAAAAAGGTTTTTCTTGCGACATTGACGCTCCCGTCTACGTGGAACTCTGAAGTTTATTTTATGCAGTAACGTTGGGGCCTCTAACATTGAGTGAATTATTTTGAAAAGCATGACAGAGTCAACCGCATCACGTCGATCACTTAGTTTTTGCATATTAAAATGTTTGCAGGTATCCGAGTAATCGGTGTAAGACTGGCCGGTCCGAAACGCGAGGGATTTTACAAATTTTTTTTGCACTCTTTCGAGTCTGTCAATATGAAAAGCGTGGCTCGGTTTCCAAACTGAACATGCTAACTCTAGATGACTGCGTACAAAACTATTGTAAAGGATTTTATATGTCAAAGGATTTTTAAAAGGCTTAACTACTCGCAAAATGAAACCAAGTTGTTTATACGATTTGTTTAAAATATTGTCAAGATGAGGAACAAAAGTAAGCTTATTATCCATTAAAATGCCAAGATCGCGAATTTGAGTAACTCTTTCCAACGTTTGCCCTAAAAGATCATACTTAAAGTCAATATTCGTTTTCTTTCTAGTATAAGTGATAACTTTACATTTGTCCAAATTTAAAAATAAATTGTTAGCACCACAGTAGGAAACTAGATTATTCAGATCTTCTTGTAGTTTAATGCAGTCATTTACATCTTTAATAATCCTGAAAATTTTTGTATCATCTGCATAAAGCAGCAAATTAGAATTTTTGACGCATTTTGAAATATCATTAATGTATAATGTGAACAACAAAGGTCCCAAGTGCGAACCTTGAGGAACACCTGAGCTAATAGACTTCCATTCAGATTGAAAACCAAGCAATACTACAGACTGGACTCTGTTCTCAATGTAAGATTTCACCCAACGGAACAAATCGCCGTGAATTCCCAGTCGCCAAAGCTTCGTTAATAAAGTGTGGTGACTAATTTTATCGAAGGCTTTAGCAAAATCAGCATAGATAGCATCAACGGTAAAGCCATCGTCCATAGCGCTTAAAATGAGATCGGTAAAAGTTAAGAGATTGCTTTCGACTGATCGACCTTTGAAGAAACCATGCTGATTGGGAATAATGATGCGGCGTACGACGCCAAAGAGTTGATCAGTTACGATTTTTTCCAATAATTTAGCGCAAACACATAATTTGGAAATCGGACGGTATTTCTCTATGTCACGACTAACTACACCTTTAGGTATTGGAGTGACCCATGCCTGTTTCCAGATATAGGGAACATAACCATCTTTTAGGGACTTAGTAAAAAGTATAGTGATAGGTGCTGTAAGAGAAGAACTGCAACTTTTAATTAAGAGGGGATGTAGCCCATCTGGACCGGCTCCTTTATTGACATTAACTGTTTTTAGATATTTTTCTACGATATGTGAGTTAATTTCTATTGAACTTAAATCTATCAAAGAATCGGGTGATGAGGTTTTCAGAATATCGTCAAAAGTGTTATTATTACTCGGCTGCTCGAACACTGAGTGAAAATAATTATTAAATAGGTTACATATTTGCTCACCGTTAGAACTACTGATGCCGTTATAATTCATAGTTTGAGGTAGTTTATTTTTAGAAAAAATTGATTTAACATATGTCCAGAAATAGTTAGGATAGGTTTTAATTTTACTTTCAGAATAAGATATGTAGTTGTTGTAACAGGCGGTTTCCATTTTATTGGCACGTTTACGTAGCATACTAAAACTTTGGTAATCTAGTGGATTGCCATATAACTTCCATAGTTTATGGTATTTACGTTTCTCTCTTAGTATTTTTTGTAGGGGTTTACTATACCAAACAGGGACAGAAGAGGGTGAACGGCGTATATGACGTAACGGAGCGTGTTCATGAATTTTTTTTTTTAGTAAGTTGTTAAATTTCATTATACAATCATCTAAATGTAAATTTTTAAAGAATTCGGTCCAATTAATTGCACTAAGTTCCGAGTTAATTTTACTGAAGTCAGCCAAGTGAATATTATGCTTATATTGTGGTGCAGGTTTTAAATAAGAGATAAAGTCAAGTTTTAAATCAATGCAAAGTGATTTATGGTGTGAGTCTTCAGGAGTTAGTGGAGAGTCACAAGCGGTTACGCAACAACCATCATTATAAAAAATTAGGTCTAAAATACGACCATTTGCGTTGACAATATAATTGTATTGATTAGTTCCGGTGTAAGATAGGAACTCTTGAATTAGACGAGTGCCGAAACTACTATATGTGGCCAAGTGCACCTTGGAAGTTGGGCTACCTACCCAAACAGCATCCGGTATATTAAAATCACCTGTGATTAAAAATAAATCTTCGGGTCGGTCAACAATTAATTGACTAGCAAGGTCAGTAAAATCAGTCAGCGCTTCACGGTGATTAGGTCCGTTAGGTAAATAAACACAACAGATGTTTAAATAGCGACCACGGTCATCATTATGAACAGACTGCGGACTAAATAAAAATCCTTCTCTAGTCTATTAATAATTTCCCCTTCAACTTACTTCCAATGCTTTAGGCTTTGCTTTATGCAGCAAGGCCATTATCTTGACCACCATCGGCTGTTTCAGTTGTTCCACCAGCAGCGATAATTCTGCGTCCCTTTCTCGCCAATACCTGTATTCGGCTACTGGCCCTTCACCTTGCCGAGTCTATAAAAATAGGTATTAAATTGTAAGTACAATACTGCCAGTAACCATTCATGCTGTTGATTTTTGAAAGTTTTCATCGAAAAGATAATGTTTACACAAAACTCGACCTGCGAGTTGTACTTGTCGACCTGCGAGTTGTACTTGTCGACCTGCTAGTTACAAATAAAATATTTGATTTACAGATTGAAAGACTAAACGTAGTCTGCCTTTTGAACCTTCGAGTAATTTAAAAAATATCATCAGTCAAAATCAAGATCAACTCTTTCACACTCTTTTTTTGACGTACAGGCCAGGCCTAAATTCTTGATCACCTTTTTGGCCAGCAAGACTTTTGGCCAAGGCTGTAGATAATATTGCAGATATAGACAATAAGTTAGATTTAGTAAGTGTCAAGTGAAAACATGTACCTTTCCCAAGCAAGCCTTAATGGTCTCATCGATATGATTCGCCCACATGTTGACAGCCTCTTGGAGCTGATTCACAAACTCCTCGTCTTTAAGGTCCGGGATTACCACTTCTTCTTGCAAACACGGTATCACTGGCATTGGGAGCTGAATCTCACCTTCAATATGCTGTATAGTCCTAGAAATGAAAAATATATTAACAGTAACTGTACGTTAATTACACGTAATGCACCTTCAAACGGTTCTGTGACATCTACGTGAAGTTTCAAATGGATATCTCGGTACATCTGTGCATTAAATGTAACACATGAACGTATCGACTCATGCCAGGTGGAAAGTGTTAATTTAATATTGTACCAAATGAAGTGTAAGGCCTGAGTACCAGTCATTAAATTTTAGAAACTAACCACTCGACGATTCCTATAAGATCCGTTATATCGCTAGTGACTTCGTCCGCTGCAGTTTTCCCTTCCAGTGGCATACGGTCACTTCCCTCTTCAATCTAAATACATAAAATACGCACAAATAAGGGGGCACAAGGGGACAACATTTCAAAATTAACATGCATCTATGAATTCGAGAGTCTTATGTGATTGGAATCACATTAATACATGTAATTTATATATATTAAATACATATAATAATACCATATTTGTCAGACTTATTTTAAGAATCAATATATTTACCACTTCAATTATATTTGACTTCGTAGAGCGTGGAGTAGCTCCACCAGACACAGCGCGCATGCTTTTAATTCTAAAACAATGAGTAATGGTGAATAACATAGTAAAAGGCAGTAAAACTAAAAACTGAATTGTATTCCAAAACAATTTAGTTGATTTTACTCTACAAGATACGAAATACCTTACTATGTGTCTATGTGTGTACTCATGTACTGTGATGTATTAACGTATAATTTACCTTTTTTCAGCATTCTCTCCTCTCGCTATGTTAGACATCCTGCGATAGTCCGATGGTCGCAGATAATTCACCTAAATTTGGGTCAACAAAGTAAAGCTATTAAATCAATCTGTATCATGAACACGAACGTACATAATCATGCGACGGCATCGTCAAAATACAGATTTAATAACATAATTTGACCAGTATTAACTATATCATAAGCAGTATATTCAGTCTTAATAATTTCTGTAAAATCATCACCTGTGTTGCTCCATCATCCTTTTCACGTTCCCCATGTCCTCCAGCAAAGGATACCTGGCGAATTAGAACAGTCCCTTCTTCTTCTTCATCAGCGACGGAGATCTCTCGAAATTGTTTTTTAAATAACGGTATGAATGACTGAAACAAATAAAATTGAAGTTTAATGCGTCGAGTACACAGACTTTTTGTGAGATTGACATCAGTGTCGTAGACTTAACTTTTGCAACTAAGGGGCTGAGTAATGAATTTATTCTTCGAATAAATAGTTAAGACATTGTTGACGCTAATGAGATACTACTTCCTATTAGCGATGGAATAGATGGGACGTACACGTACAGGTAAATTCACCAAAGCTGGCACGAATGGAATGAATAAAATGAATGACATTACGATTGTGTGGATGCGGTTGTCCTATACCAACCTGTATCTACTGTCATTAAGACATCCACACATATATACTTTCTGTCACTTACTCGATCCATTCGTGCCAGCTTTCGTGAATTTACCTGTACCTACAGCTTAGGAATAAACTGCTGTTGCTTAAAAATAATAACTAACCCCCTTATTCATAAACGTTTGTTAACTTAACAAGCCGCTAATAATTGTTTGTCCCTTTCGGTCTTAACAATGTGTCCATAAGAGCAAAAGGGACAAACAATTATCAGCAGCTTGTCAAGTTAACAAACGTTTATGAATAAAGGGGTAAATCAGCAATACCAGCATACAACAAAGTACCTCTTTTAATTGTAATCCCATGCTCATAAGCAGTTTGCCCGACGTCAATCCAACCAGAAACTTATCCGGCATGGATGCCATAGTGATATGTGGACTTGCCGCCAGCGGTATACCATGAGGGGCCAATCTCAAGAAGTAAATGTAGCGGCACTTTCGGCTGGCCACTTGGGGGGTGAAGGCTCCGAAAATAGGTACTAATTTGGGGTACTGGATGACGCGGGGTACTGGTCTCTGTAAAACAAAAGAATGACGTAGCGTTTCATGGTTTTATTTATTTTAAGTGACCATCACACTGATTTGTTGCTCCCACGGAATAATGTTCTGTGGTTGCTCCGATTAAGGCAATTATCGAAGCCTGGGTTCACAGTTTTTAGTTACCTATCATATAGATAGGTATGCCGGAAAAAAAGATAATATAGTCCTATTGACAAGGGTATCTTACGATTATTGTGTAGAATTCTATGGTTCCGTCGATCTCTGGATCTATGTCTTCAGGCGCTGTAAATAAATAATAATATAGTCATAGCCATGAAAACTTTCATTTTGTTTTATTTATAAACTACATTTACCGTTAAGTTAATGTTTTTGCAAAACTCAGTCAATTGCAAAAATTTATTTAGTTAGTCAGCGAGAATTGAGAAATTGAAATTCTAGTTCAAAGTAAATGGGGTTGCTGTTTGATGCATATTTTTGAGCAACTTACGTGGCGGAAAATAGTAGGAATCTTCAGCTCTTAACGGCATCTGTTCCTCTTCATAAGTGAGGTCCGATCCTTCTAACTCGCTCTCTTCTATGCCAGCCACTGCTGTGTTGTCGATATCTGCATGTTCATTAATTCATATTAGTTTTAAGTTTTGATGGTTAGGTTTTAGTGCCACGGTAGTGCTATACGAAACTAATTCTACTTATACTATAAAATTCGCAAGTTTTTAAATTCAATATTGCTAAGGTTAAACTCCCATTGCGACTCAGTAAAAGGTATAATCATCGACTAGTTGTGTTATTGCCACAGAGAGAACTTCCAAAAGAAATATCGGGCATATACAGTGTGTTAACATGAGACTGGCTTTTATTGAAACCGAGGAATGCGATGCAGATTTTTAGCCAGACCGTGAACATTATTCGATTCAAAACGCTAATTTTAAAAGTAATTAACTTTCTAAGAAAAGTTAATTGAGAAGCAATGTACTTCAAAATGAATCGTTAATTTGCACTTGACAATGACAGATCGCAGCCACTCATAACGTTTGACAACTAAGCAGTACACGCGTTACATTGATCGTTCGGAGGAAATAAAATTAACTGTACGGTCAATTTAATTTTAAAAGGGAAAATCATTTATTAACAAAAATATAGTAACAAAGGATAAATTAATTGTTATCACGCAAGCACTGATGGAGATATTAGGTACCCCGAATACACATGCTTGTAGCACGGAGTATGGAAATTATAATTTTCGATCTAAGCCAGCCCATTACTACGCTGAGGGATCTGTCCCAACGATCAGCGATTGCTTCGCCGAGATGTTTCACGAAAGCGGACATCTGAGGTGCGAATATCCCATCCACGGATGTTACAAGGGGAGTAAATGTCGCATGTCGTTTTTCACAAGAGTTCAAATATTTTCGTTTCTTTTCCTCTTCGGCGGATTTAAGTACGGCTGCTACCGGACGTGAGATGTAAGAGGGAGCGTCAGTGTCTACGACACGGATATCAAATAACGCCTCCCTCTGTGCATCCCAAACGCCACGGCAGCAAAGGTCTCCCCGAAGTCCGCAGTCACCTTCCGTGATGAGGGGTTCTTTGACTACATTCCCCCAGGCGTGCTGACATAGCTCACAAAATAGGTCCCGGATTTCGTTGTGACGGCGTGTAATTAATCCGCCAGTTTTACAGCAGAGAGCGTGGTCCACGTCAAAAACATCATTGCCGCAGCCGTCACATGATTTAGGCATGGAGATAGGTGTTCTGTGGTATCTTAGTGCCAATGCATCTCTGAATTCCATTGGGGATAGGTCAAAGTGGTCTTTTCTTGTAGGGATAACCGAGAGCCAAGTAGACGATTTAGTTTTAGTTTTCGTGAAAATTGAACGTTCGACTGCTCGTTTTTTGTTAGGAGAAAGTTTGTTTAAAATAGAGTCCAAAGTTACATCATCTTGAGAATTTTTAATTTTCCGGCATTCCTTTCTTGAATGTCCGAGGGACATGTGATGTTGAGTGAGGTCCAGTTCATTATTTTCAATTAAGGCGGATGAGAGGATTGAACAGCCGTTTTTGGAGGTTTCATAATTTAAGTTTGTCATTTTAGAAAGTGCGGGGATGGCTAGACCGCCTTTGTGTACAGGTAAAGAAAATAAGTCCGCTTCTAGTGAAGTTATCTCACCACCTAGTAGGTTTGGTAGAAAACTGGTGCGTAAAATATTTGTTAAACAATCAAAGGATAGATTAGCATTTTCTAATACTCTTAATAGAAAAGTCCATTTGAATTGGGCGGCTTTAGTGAGAACGATATAGGCAGCTTGTGGCGAGTCTTCGCAAATCTCAGAGAGCTTTTCTATTATAGAAGTCCAGTTTTCGATTTTATTGTTGACAAAGTTTTCTTTACCTTCGCCAATGTAGCTGCCGAGGAAGCGTGTGCCGGTTGTTATGGTAATGTTAACTCCTTTGAATATCTGCTGCGCGGATTGTTTGTCATTCTCATTTACGATTAGGTAAGACTTTCTGTCTTGAGGGAAGTAGCCGTATGCGGAGCCTAATTGGCAAATTTTATCCCACCATTGTCTTAAATTTTTAAAGGTTCCTTGACCAGAGGAGTCATCCGCATACCAACACTGGACAATTGATGGTTGTGATTTAAGTTGGTTTATTATGGGGAGTGTTGCGAGGGCATACAAGGGCATGGCAAGTGGGTCACCTTGAGTTACTCCTTCTTCGCTGAACAGTTTCATATTTGAGTCGCGGATTATAAGTTCTGCATGTCCATTGTAAGTATTGTATAAGAAACGGGCGCAGTGGGGCCAGTGTATTCTAGCTTGCCAAAGAGCGAGTTGTCGGTTTACGGAATTAAAGGCGTTGTTAGCATCAACAAGCAGCATACCCCATTGAGAGCCGGGCAGACATTCTTATTTCGCAAATGTTAATAATTGAAAACGATTGCTAGTAATGCGTATTATTGCCCATTTTCGTTAAAGTCCGGGTCATGGTAACACACTGTATTTTGTTTCTATCACTTCAACAATTCAGACATCTCTCATATCACACCACCCCAACCGACACTCAACTAAGAAGTCTAACCGAGACGAGTGCTCGAAATATACGACTTTCGGTGTTTGTGGTAGGTCACCCACAGCCACACAGGTTGTGCCATAGCGTCGTTTTCGACACATCTGAAAAACATTACTCCTTCTCATCATAATCAAAATAGATCTGTCACTAGATATTACAGTCTACATATTACAAACTTTCAACCGAAACTCAGTGAACGCCTTCTGGCTGCTGGAATGATAATCATAGTGAGTGCATAAAGCTCTTACCATCTCCAGTTTCTGCTTCGCCAAGTCCTAGAACAGTACAATCAGTTCATTACCAAGGTCATTCAAATAGCAGTCAGTAATATTGAAAAAAAACCTATGCTTTTGTATATGACTGCCAAAAATGTGATATTAAAACTTGTGACCTAAATGTCTAATTTTTAGATTAAATATAGGGTTGAGTGCTCAAACCCGATAAATCGAGACATTTTTTCATTGAAATAACAAACTCACGTTAGTGTCATATAGTTCATATTTTAAAAACCAGTTTGCTCGACTTATCGGGTTTGACCACCCAGCCCTCGAAATTTTAGTGGTGGTGGAGCCAAAATCGGGCGCAAGAAGCCCAATTTGGTTCCACTACAGATAAACGGCTATTTTAAGGGTAACTAAAAACTTTGTCAAAAATTACGCTTGTTAAGCAAATTTTTAATTTAGGCTGTATTTTTTTATGGATTACTTAGGGGCCGGGGCGTTCAAAATACAAAGCGTAACGTTACCCTTCATGCTTTTTGAGCCAAATCCCTTGAGGCTTCTGACGCTCTTAACGCTTTTCAAGCTCTTGAGACTTTTCATGCTGACAGTAGCTTCAAGCTTGTCTGGAGTAGGCGCAGCCGCCGCTTGTTCTTTTTCTTTTTTCTTCCTTCCCTTCTTCGTGGGCGGTGGGGGTGGCGGAGGCGGGGGTGGTGGAACCAGTCCTGACAATTAAAGTTTGTACTATCAAATAAGATTATACAAAGTGATCAAAATAAAGTGCGAACCCGTTGCCACTGAGGTTTTTGGGACACAGAATAGGATTTTCTTTGGAAAGTAGTTAATGTTGAAAATGTTTGCCTGAACTAAGATACCTGATTCAATAACTTAATCAAAGGTATATTTTTCACATGTAAAATATTGCGGTATTTTTAAACAACGAAATAGCAGTTTGCGGAAGTAAATGTGTTGGTATGGTACTATCAGGTTAGAATTTAGTTTCTTAGATTGTCTTACTACGTGAAAGGCTTTGCCTAGTGTGTAGTACTGTGTAGGTCACTAAACATTTTTATGACCTAAAACTAATCCAAAATAAAGAATTTCTTATTTGTAGTTAAAGGCAACTAAGGATAAATGGGCTACACACGCTTTTAAATACACTATAACGGCCCTAAGTTCGCAAATTTTGGGGATTTGTCTCTGTCACTTTAATGACGCCTTCGTTGGTGTGACAGAGACAAATCTACGAAATTCGCTTCGGAGCTCGCGGTATGCCAACAGGTTTCAACTTACTCCACTCAGTAAACTCCTTATCTTCATGTATAAGCTTATCCACAATAATCTTAGTAACATAAAACGCCTTTTTCTCCAACCCAAACTCCGTAGGCCCGATAGGCGAAGTGAGGAACTTAGAAAACTTCTCCGTGACGTCAGGCTCATCAAACATGTTGTAGACCAGGTCTTCATCAGTGAGGCCCATGAAAGCAATGATGCGGTTCTTGATCCAGATAGCCCGCGGGTCGGTTCTGGTGTCTATCAGGTCGAACTGGTCCTCGGTGCCTTCTGACTGCATTGTCAGGGTGCTGGTGTCTTTTAATCTGTGAAACATGGGCTTAAATAGGTTCTTTATCCTCTTAAGACCCAATGTACATGACAATGACAAGGTTTCAATTTCATTGAAGTGGAGTGCCACTTCAATGAAATTGAAACCTTTCATAAACTTAATAAAGCCGCGTTTAATTTGTTTGATTCTACAAACAAACGAAACTCATATCACTTACATAGCAAGGCTCAAAATAAGATTTAAAGAAAATAGCATGGTTCACCTTACGAGGGTAAAAAATACTAAAGGAAATTTAAAAAAAATTGCCTGGCTACGCGAGATCGTAGACTGGAATAATATTATTAAGGTGTAAATCAATCTAAAGCGTTTAAATAATTACGTGTTTTATTTAGCAAAATTTCTAAAAAGCTCTGACCCTTTTACCTTTAAACTAACGTGCAAAACTTTTCACAATATTTTTATTTCGCAATATAATGAAATTAGGCAGGTTGTCATTGTCATCTAGTGACTAAAGAAATTTGGTGTAGGTACCTAATTAATAATTTACTTCTTAGAGTCAGTGTAGGGACCATTAAAATAAGACATTTTATACGCGGTTGCAAATACCCATGTGGGCCACACGTGTACACGGTAAAAACGGCCGCTATTTGCTTGACTTTGCCGGGGCACTACCGGTGTCACCACTGTCTGTCACCAGATAAGGGTTGAGGGCTCAGCGCGCGTAGTCAAGTTGCAAATCGTTAAAGCTCAGTAGTGTATAGTAGTTACCTCTCTGTCACTCTTTCTTATTAGTGTGATAAGGACAGATTATTGCTTTCCGCTCGCGATTCATAATTGAGCATTCATGATTGGCATCTAGGCTACGCACTCAAGTCAGCCTCGCATCATCACCACCATCTATTTTAGCCCCGGTGACCTTATGGCCTGACCACGACATTGGTCTAAGGCACTGGTCTTACCGCGAGCTACTAAGCTATGAACTATCGGCTATAAACACGAACAAAAGATACGCACTCCCGTGTAAAAAAAAGAGACACGGCTAAACTCGCCCGGCGTTGATGGGCGAGTATGGCCGTGTCTCTTTTACTTACACGGGAGTGCGTATCTTTTGTTCGTGTTTTTAGCCGATAGGTCATGGTTTAGTAACTCGCGGTGAGACCAGTGCCTAAGGCGACCGGCTGGGCGGAAAACCATACGTGCTACAGGGAGTTCCGATATCGGCCTCTCGCTTTAATTTGTGGATTCGCTTGCCGCCGTCGCTGGTCGCGCAAAGTTGTGGCCACTGGCCAGGCCGTCAGGTCGTCGGGTGCCCGCCCATACGGCCACATCTCAAAATATAATTGTGTGGTAAAAGTGACGTTTTCCTGCAATACGGTCATATCTTCCATAAAATTGGATTGTGTGGACGTATAACAGGATGCTTAGCCAAGTTGCTTATTAGATTAGAGTTTTGTGTACCTAAAAAAATTATAAATGTACCTTTGTGTGAAATAAACAGTTAATTTTTTTTTTTTTTTTTAAGTGCTAGCGCTTAGTAGCGTATCGTAGTTTTCCCTCTCTATCACTCTTTCATATTAGAGCGACAAAGACAGTTAGCTGCCTTTCGCTTACGATTGACGATCGTCAACTTGGCTAAGCACCCAGGGCACACGACGAGGTGTCATACAAGCAATATTTCAAAGACTTGCCAATAATAAAGGTATTACCTTGTCTGTGAAGTCATATTGAGAGGCTAAACTTGTATTGTCATCAGCATCACTTCCAAACTTCCTTCAGGTTGCTTCGCCTACGGAACCTACCCTTATACCTACGGAGTAGAATTAGAGATACCAATTAAACTTTTAATTAGTACCCATTACGAAATAAGTATTTTATCGACTACACATGAAACTCGGATAGTAAACAATGACAGGAATCAAACACAAACAAGTGGCATAGCAACCGTTGCTATGGCACCGCGATTTAAAGAAGTTTGAACTCGAAAATTCGAGCCGCATAATTGGCCTGGCAATAGAGATGGGCGGCGGGTAAATACCCGGGGTAGATATCGGGTATATTCCGGGAATTTACCCAATTTACCCGGTATTTACCTTTTATACCCGAATTAGTGGGTATAAATCAAAATAGAAAACGTAGTGACTATTTTGATGAAAATAAAGAAAAATAATTGTCGTAATAATCGTTTATTCTCAGAAAAACATATTATAAATTGAAACTAGTAAGTTTAACACAAAATCATCATTTTGAAGCAGCCTAGCTTAAAAATAAAAATGATCAACAATTCTAAGTAGCTTTGGTTAAAACATTGTTATAAAAAAAAAACTAAAATATACAACGATCAACGAGACTATTGGTTAAACCATACAATAAAATAAAAATAATCTAAATCGTCAATCTCGATAAACTATATACGTAGCTTTAATAGTTGAACCATGATATATAAACCATTTTATAAATCATCAACATCATTGACAATTTTTGGGCACTTCAGACATTTTAAGAGGTTATTTTGCATTTTATTCACGTTAGGCACTTTATGCCTATTTCAAGTCGCAAAATTAATAGATGACTGATTTATCGTCTGATGCACGACAATGCTTCCATACTGCCATGTTCTTCTGTCTTCCCATGATGCACCCTGTCCTGTAAAATATTAGCTTTTAATGACACTATTTACCATAAAATTACTCTAATGACTTTGTTAAAATAAACAAGACTATTTTTAAATAATCCATCCAAGCCAATCAGCGAAAGAATTTTGTTTAACATAGCGGTCAACAAATTCTTTAAGCTTAGACAAAACCAGGTCTGTTAAACCAAAATAGTATAAATTTTTATAAAATAAGTTTCTTTCTAAAATAGTCCAAAGTGCGTAGAGTGGATTTACTTGAGTTTGAAATTAAACAGCACATAACAACTATCTCTTTATTTAAAGAAACATGAGTAAGAGTAAAATTGTAAGAATATTTTAACCACAGTATTAAGTAGGTACATGTTTTATGTTCTTTTCTTATCATGCAAAGAAAGGCAATTTAATTAGAATAAATTTAACAATAGGTGTAAAAATAAATAAGTACTTACAGCAAGCTCCTTATTACCGTCAAGCAACTTTTTCACTTAAATCTATTCAAAGTCCAGTATTTAGCCGATGTATCATAGAAAACGCTTTTAATAATCCAAATTCAACGCAAGGTTCAAAACGAAAGTCACATGTGGCAATTTAGCGAACTGAGTATCAACAGAAAGATGTTAACTGTACGGGTGATAAGCAGTAACTGACGCGTCCATTGTCTATTGTACCATTTGCACTTTGCACCCTTTCGCGTCGTCTACCTGCAAAGTTGTTATTGTATCTGCCTCTTAGCTACTAAACTTGCGATGCGTTTTTAATTAATTTTAAATGTTCAATGTGGTAAAAACTGATGAATAAACTCAAAACTCCTTAATTTCATGCTTGTTTGTATTATTCAACCAACTTAATGAATAAACAGATTTTGTTTTCAAATATTCAATATTTAAAAGCACGTTACTAGCAACATATTGTATCCATTTGTTCATATAATTCGAGTATTGTTTAATAATATCGTAGGATTTTTTATACCCGCCACATTGGGTAAATACGGGTAAATATCGGGTAGATTGGATAGTTTCGGGAATTTACCCGGTATTTACCCGCCGGCGCCCATCTCTACCTGGCAAGCCAATCGATAAATTGATGACAATGATGTGCAATGATGGCATACGCAACTGTCACTCTCACGAATGCGTACCTTTAAATTAAATTAACAATTTCGATTTTCACAAGAGGGTTAGTTAACACGAACTACCAGAAACATGTAGGCAATACTCTTTTGCACTAGAAAATTATAAGTAATTAAATGCGACAGAGAGACAATACGTTAATAGTTCATATTATTTATATTTGAGAGATTTTTTCAGTAAAACGTTACACTTTGTTATAAAGTGCTTATTTCTAAAAATTCGTATAAAGGTACAAGCCAATTCTGTCCGGTTAATACATAAAGTTAGAATCCGCGCTAGCGCTTAATAGAGAAAGGAAAGCGTGCGAAAGGGAAGCCACCAGTTATATGAGTATTACACGAGTGCGAAAAAGATACACAACAATCCCAAAAGCATAACCACTTTCGAAGTGACATATCAGCCGTATCAGCCTGGTCGACGGAGATTGATATTTTAAAAGTGATTTTATAATTAAAACTTATAAGAAGGAATTTATACAGATCATGAAATCAATATGGTGTCGTGTTGTGTAAATGATTGCCTTATTGCCCACTACAGAAATAACGACAAACACTCGTTTCACAGGTAAATATGATGTGCCGGTTGATTGTTTTCAAACGATATTTTGTCTATTTAGTAGCATTAATTGTGTGAATTATCAAATTGTAGCATTAATTGTTAGTTGTTCTATCACTGTGAGCTAATAATTTATCACAATAGTTAATATTAAAGGATATTTTGTGTAAAAATATAAATTGTTACGCTACGCTAGAGCTCGACTAAATGTTGAACTACCAATATCGATATTTGTTCGATAAACGTACCCAATCAGTCTATTTCTTACAATGCTGTCATGATACTAGATTTTGAACACAAATGTGTATTTAAATAACTTAAAGAACCTTATTATGTTTTGTGTTTTTTTAGGGTTCCGTAGCCAAAATGGCAAAAACGGAACCCTTATAGATTCGTCATGTCCGTCTGTCCGTCTGTCACAGCCGATTTACTCGGAAACTATAAATGTTACAGTAATGAAATTTGGTTAGAATATGTGTTGTATGAACCGCTACAGGATTATGATACTATATTATAAAAAAAGCCATTGGGGTGGGGGCCCTCCATACATGTAACTGAGGGATAGAAAATTTTTTTTAGTTGTATATAAGCGTGTGGGGTATTAATAGAAAGGTCTTTGAAAATGATTTGAAGGTTTATAAATCTTATTTTTATTTAAGCAATTCGTTTTCGAGATATCAGCTCTCAAAGTCTGAAAAATGTGTCCCCCCCCTCTATTTTTTAAACTAAGCGATATAAAATTCTAAAAAAAATATATGTTATGCACAATAATAAAGTCTATCAACGATTTTTGGTTTGATTAAATTATCTCTTATAGTTTTTGAGGTAGGTTGATTTAACTGTATTTTTTTAATAATAAATTGATAATGGTACGGAACCCTTCGCGCGCGAGTCCGACTCGCACTTGGCCGGTTTTTTTTTGTGTTATACCTACTAGTGTGTTTTTTCCGTTAAATTTAAGTGAAGTTATTTAGTTCAGATATAATTAATTTCTCTTAGAAACGAGTGGCTTAATTCTTACTGTTATTGAATTAATAAGAATAGTACATTACTGCAGAAGCCGGGATACGAGGGTTTTCAGGCCGAATACGTATTTATGTATCAGTAGGTACAGTCGAATTCATAAATATATGAGCAAATCCAAGGCTTCAAAAATAAATGAGCATAGAAAAGTACATAGGCATCTGAACAGATTCACCAATCAAAAATATGTGTACATATTACCTGTCATATTAATCTGAACATGTGTCTCATTAATCTCATTAATGTGTAATCAACTGAAACTCAAAACTTTTTCCTTATATTTTGACAGTCATAGAAAAGAGTACCGTACTGTCAAACTATACTTTTCTCTCTTTAACTTTACGTAAGATGTCATAGAAGTGTCATGAGTATTTGCTTGCGGCTTTTAAGTCTTTTTACCCATTTATTTGCAGCACGCTTAGCCTTTCTTTCCCGACCTCTCCAGTAATAACTCCTCTCCAGTAACTTCTGTTTTTCCCATGTAACCTGTCCAATTTAACGGAAATAAAAAACACCGTGTATGCAAGAATAGTTGCTCTTATAAAGTTTAATGGTTAAATAGCCGTCAAAGTTAAAACTTGTTTGAATTGCTTGACGCTAACGCATACTAAAGGTTAAACCTTATAGCAAAATAACTAAGATAATGAATATCTATGATAGGTACATGTTGTCGATAAAACAGTCGTACATCGATAGATAATTGGTCTGTTGTAACAGGCAACCCTATTCCTGACCACACATAGACAAATTTACGCACACACTGGCGTTTCGTTTTTGGTTATGCTTTTAATCGTTGTCAATCGTTCTTTGTCATTTTAGTTCTGTGGGTTAATATTTACCCCACTACAGAAAATTAACCATACTTTCCAGTTTACGTGTAGCGGAGGTGCTGTCACCATCAGATATGTCCTTGATATATCGGACTGGCCAATTGCTCACAAATATCTAAGCACGCCTGACGTATTTACCTACCTACATATTATTAGACGATTCTCCGAATTAAACGACGCCGACTCGACATGAACGGCTATAACAGAGATCGGACAAATATGCGTCATTGGTCGCAATTATATGGACATGACTTCAAAGTTGATTGAATGAATAAAAAAACTAATAAATTCTTGAAATTTAATTTTGAAGCTTTAAGGTTGTTTTTGTTTAGGTTTGCATAGTTACTGGCGTCGAATAGGTCATTTTGTGAAAATGATTAAATGTTTAATTATTCAATCAACTTTAGAGTAAAGTTCATATTATTGCGATCAATGACGTACATTTGCCCGATCTCTGATCATAAATAATTTCGTTTTTCTTTAAGTGCCTATATATCGACGCTGGAAAGGAGAAATTGGATAAGCGACACAGTGCATACTTTACAGGAGAGGCAAAAAACCGCCCAGATTTTCGAAAAAAAATCATTAAAATTAATTAGCTGGCGAAATCAAATAATTGAAGCATTATTTATGGACATAAATATGTTTTCTTTATGATGTTTTCATTATTTAACGTATTCAGGTGTTATTTAAGGATTTACTGTCGCTTAAGCAAAATGGTCGGAAAAATTGATTCAGGTAAAATTATCTAACCAACACATTGTATTAGAAATAAGGAAGGTAAAAAGGTCTACTCGAGACTTACATAAAAAAATCATCATGTTAAAATTATCTAACTGCCGAAATGGCTTATTTTATATTCGGGTAAAAATATATAAATTGATAAAATAGCATAAAATCATTTATTGAAAAAAAAATACACAATTATAATTAACACAAAACCAAAATCACAAAATACTATAATACTAATCTAAACTTAAAACGGTGCGGTGGTGGTTAAATATTAATAGCATATATATCATTAAGAAATATCCACATATTTAAAATAAGAAACTATTTTAAACTTCATATTCAGTCATTTTAATTACATGAGTAACATTCCGTGACTAGTAAACAAATTTACTTCACGTTAAAAAATAAAAACATGGTTTTAGGTATTTTTATAACTTTATTCCAAAAAGTAGGTAAGTAGTAAAATGGGATAAGTGAAGGGAATGGTTCATAAATAAATGTAGATAAAAATGGTTAAACGCCAATAATAGTTCAGATATCAATGATATCATAGTCAAGTAATATTGTCTAACCGTCTTAAATTTTAAATTCAGATAAAGGTAAAATTGTCCAAACGACGTGAGAACATATCATAATTATATTTTATCTAATCTCCATTTTCCTAAAAGTTGTCAAAAACCAAGTCGTTTAGTAATAAAAAATGGTCGAAAGTTCTCTAAATCACCGATGGGATAAGCGACACAAAAGTTATCAGATGGATACCAAACCTAGCTCATTCGACGCAGAAAAATTCGCCGATTCTAACGGTGTATACAACTCAATATCTTCAAAAGTGTCGCTTATCCAATTTCTCCTTTCCAGCGTCGATATTATTATTTATTACCTTTCAATGAACTGTGAATAAATAAATTAAAAGTAAACAATAATGATCAAAGAATCTAAAGGGTAAAAGCAATTGAAACAATAGTAGTTAATTCGTTTATTATAGTTTATATTACTTCATTCTTACATTTTCAACAATATTAAGTATTTGACATTTATTCAACCTTAATTAAACGTAATCTAAAATTTTTTATAATTTACTCCGTATATTTACATGTACATTTTATCTAACATATTACATAACTATAATTTAACTAAGGAAGTCTTTTAGTCGTGTCGTATTTTTTTTTGTCACGTTTACACCAAGGAAATGAACAACCGAACGGTAGGGTGACCAACGAAACTAGCATCTATTGTGTTCAGCAAGTTTAGTCTAGAGCCTCTGCTAAACTTGTGGATATGGCTCATTTTTAAGGCTACAAGAATCAACCCCGTAAGAACCTTTGGTTGTTTCTGAGAATAGAATTGGCATACCGCATATTGTATGCGTCTGTAATGCCTGTTTGGGGCCTTCGAGTTTTTAGCCAAGATAAATGTGATTTTACAAATGGAAAACGGAAACGGAAACTAGAAAACGGAATTTATCTAGAAATTCCGTTTTCTGCCTTGCGTTTTATGTAGATGCAATCACAAGCCGAAAGAAGGGTTAATTTTTTATTGATTATTATGATATTCAGTAGCAAACCAGTGTTGTCAGTAACAAATATAATGAAGTATCAATACTATCATTATTTTCTTAGCAACACACCGCTCCCTGAATGCAAAACTGCCAGTTTGAAAACGCAGAATATATTGAGATGTGACTCATGTGACCGTAATGCAGACAGTGATACAACAAATTCTGGAATGAGTTATGATTTTGAGACCGTTGAGATGTGGCCGTTTTGCAGGCAGGAAGCGAGTTTCTCGTAGCACATTACGAGTATATTCTTTAAGCGAGGAACTCTGTTAGTAAATAGTATTAAAACAAATATTCCGGGGCTAATGTTCGATGAGGCTATTTCATTGTGAGAAGGTATCTTATTAGTAACCAAATTGTCTTTGGGAATTAGGGGGATATCCATTTCCATTACTACTAACATCAAATTGTTCTAACCTAGCATTTAAATTAGGGTTCTGCAAAAATCGCTGCCTTGTATCTAAAAACCCTACTGAACCCTGCGGTGCCGAGTATGATGAAGGGCCATCATATATAGCATTAGGTTTCCTTTGAGCTAGAATTTGCTTAGCAAAAGGATGGTTCACGGTAAAATCTACGTTACTAGTAAAATCACTTCTACGATTACTAGGAGGGGTTGGAAGTACATAGCCTTCGTTATTGTTGTTATTTTCTGATTTCGGACTACCAAACTCGTTAATATTAAAAGCATTGAGTATTTTCTCCTGTTCTTTCTCATCATCGAGTTGGTAACCGACAGACGGGATAAATTGGAATGTAGATAAAAAATCGTCATTAGCCTGAGTAAGTTTGGCATTTTGTGCGTTGCCGGCATTTAATTGAGGTTTATTCTGTGTGGGTTGATCTAAAGCATTGCCATCTAGTCTCGTGTAGAAAGAGTATGATTGGTCCTTTTTGTAGGTCACAAGTTTATTTTTCTCTAAAGGATGAGGTATAACGCCAATGATGTTATCCTGCACTTGGGCTGATATACCTTCGCTGTTTAAAAAGTTATTGAAGAAAGCTTGTGAATTTTCTTGGCTGTTAAAATTAGCTTCATTTGGTGCTAACTGCAGCTTTGCCGGGCTAGGTACAGGCAGACTGTGTGATTTTACTATTTCAACTTCTGCACTTGACTGTTTTACTTGATTATTGTTATTGTTTACGTTTGATTGTTGCTCTTTTTCAAGGTGATCTGCTTCTGTTGCTAAATTATTCATATTGTCCGCTTGAATGAGCTTTGCCGGACTTCCCTGGTTGTAGATCTGTTCGGTCACTTGAGGGACCGGGAGCTGGTATAGTTGGCCGCTAAATATTTGGTTTTGGTTAGCATTGGAAATAACCGGTCTTAAACCATTTCCGAATTGGAACTGCGATGAGTAAAAACTTCCACTTTGTTGTGGTGCTACATTTAATTGTCCGCTCTTTCCTGTGTTTTGTGCTAAGTTATTTGTGATTTGCGTTTGACTGTGTTGTGTTCCGGCATTGGTTGCGGTACTTTGAGAAGTGGTCACGGTGTTGGCATTGCGGAGAGCGCCTTGATTAAGATTGTTTTGACTGTTGCTAGAGTACTGGGATGACGTGAGTGATGATATTTGATTGCTGATGCGAGCTAGCTCCTCTTCGTTAACATTCTGGAACTGTGGTTGTGTGGGTGTTGCTGACAATACGTTTTGTTGTGCGATGTTGCTGTATTCCTTGGCCACATTGATTGAATTAGCCAGCAAAGAGAACACCAGTGCCTGTGAATTTGAAAGAGATGTATTTTTATCTGCTATAAGTTTGCCGATGGGTATGAAAGTTGGAGTGGTACTCGTGGCGAGCTGATTAGTAAGGACCAGGTAGTTGCTACTTCCTGTGTTAAGAATCTCTAACCTATCCAAATCACTTTCATTTGTATTTTTGAAAAGGTATGATGCGATATTTTCAGGAATGGAGATTTTTAATGAGACAGTTCTTTCAATTGTGTTCGTAGGTTGTTTGAGAAATGGTAGTTTGGACAGTTGATTAGTACTTTGAATTTCTTTAGAGCTTTCTAGGGGTGGTTCCAAATCTTTTGACGGTGCTTGAGTGAGACGAGAACTTTTAGCAGTATCTGGTAAAGTTGCAGGAGTTAGACTTTCTTTACTAGAAGAATTAGAATCTGGCGGTAGATAGACATTATCTTCACCATAGTCAACTGAGTTTAGATCTTGGGTCAATCGACCAAATTGTTCGTTAGAAGTGGATTTAAGAATTTTACTAGTATCTTTCACTATATCATTAACAGTAATATCAAGTTTTTCTTTAGTTAATATATCAGCGAATGTAAGATTATTATGATTAGCGTTAATGCGAGAATGCTTTGTAAGAGTAAATGAGGGTTTAGTAGAAATTTCCTTTGTTGGAGCAACATAGACGGGTGAAGGTGAAGTTGGAGCAACAATGAGTTTCTCATTTTGAGAGAAAGGAGTTTGAAGGTTTATATTAGGTGTTAAGTATTGTCTGAAAGGCGCAGGTGGAGATGGCGGCAAGTACAGTCTTCCTATTGGATTAAACGTAGTTGGAGTTAAGTAAAGTCTGGAAGGTAAGGTTGGTTCTGCTGTAGTCGGTGGTTGGTAAAGTCTAGCTACTGTTGGAACTGGTGTTGTGGGAGGAAGGTACACTTGTCTCACTGTTGATACTATTTTGGCAGGCACTGTCGGCTTATTGTATACGTAAGATTCGTCTGCCTCTGTTACTTGAGTTTGTCTAATAGGTGATACCACGTTAGCTGCTACTGTAGGCTTGTTATAAACATATGGTTCGTCTTGTTCCGATACAATTTTAGATGCTACTGTGGGTTTATTGTATACATATGATTCGTCAGGTTGTGAAACTATTTTTGCTGGTGTAGGCGAAGGGGATGGTGAAGGTCGGGTGGTTGGTCTATCATAAACATAAGGGGTACTTGCTTCTACTTGTTTTTCACTTATCGGTGGAGCAGGTCGATTATATGTGTACGCGGTTGGTTCTGCAATCAATTTAGCAGCCTTAGAAGGTTTGACAATCCAAGTTTTGAACACCACTCGGGATTTAGGTTGTCCTGTTTTGGGTTCTTGGACGATTCGATTTACAGTTATTGTTTTTGTTATGACAGTAGATGGTATATCATTGTTACTTACCAGATTCTCTTT
>JALPQI010012505.1:0-30423 GCA_025490895.1 Thaumatotibia leucotreta | reverse complement strand
CTCGTATAGGGCGTTCTTGAACTGGTTGGTCTGGTAAGAGTTCATTTCGCAAATGACGATCAAACCTTATCCAACAAGCATGGCATATGGCTCTCGAACCATCAAAACGAATCTGTAACAACCATTACAAACTCTAGGAAGAATCGCCATTAAGCTGGCCACCTTATACAAAAAATGAATTCTATTCGCCTATTAACACAATTCATTTTTATACAAGGTTATTTTTTCATCAGTACAAATACTCTAGGGGGTGTATAAGTAAGTCAAAATGAACAACTTTTACTATGGGGCCGAACCTGAAATCGCGAAAAAAAACTCAGCTGTTTCATACATTTCAGACGACCATGAGTCGACAATTTCTATAGAACAGCTGATTTATTTTTTCGCGATTTTAGGTTCGGCCCCATAGTAAAAGTTGTTCATTATGACTTACTTATACACCCCCAAGAGTATTTGTACTGATGAAAAAATAACCTACTGAACAGTAAGGTGGCCAGTTACTGAAAAGACTATTCAAGCAGGAATGGCACTCTGGCATCTACAGTGATCGTAATTAGATGAGAGTGAGGAGGCATCGTGCTGCGGTAGTAGATTGGGGCCTCACACCGCTCTTCTTGGTAAACGACCAGTGGTACTCAGCACCGAGGACCGCAAGGCAGTATGGAAGAGTAAAGAGCTTTACAGGCGGTTCTACAACCGTCGCGGGACCCGATGTAAAACTGTCTGGTTCGGTAAACTGGTTATGATTCCTGGACAGACGACGCGGAATGTTATGTTACTATAGTAGATATCTTTCCGAGAAGCCGATAAGAAAAATTGATTGAATCAGGCGTTACTTTGCGGAAGTCCATATTAAAGAAAAAAAAACAATTGTGAGCGTTTAAAAAACATTTCGGGCACCTTCGGGTTTGAGTGACATCCGAGAGGTTCATACCCCGATTGCACAATGAGTGAGTGCAACAAGTATAATATATCGAAGTGTGTTTTAAAAGCTCGCGGGCTGTACTTTGTTATTCCGCATCTTGACTTTCATCACACTTGTTCGTAAATGGTAGTATTATACTCGCGTGAGCGTAGGCGTAACGAGCTACATTACTTCCCGTGGGCTACAAAAACATTCTATAGTATTTTTTAGCCCACGGGAGGTAATGTAGGCTCCTCCGCGGAGTCTCCCGTCATCAGTGTGGGGTCCACACTGCGCGAGCCGCGGAGCCGGTTGCTGCGGGGGGCTGCTATACGGGCGACAGCTGACTCAGAGGCTTTGATTTTCTCTAGAAGCTTGGGTTTTGTTTATTAAAGGCTGGGTCACACCAGATGCGTGTACGTGCACGTGCACGTGCGCGTTGCGTGGCGTGCACGGCACCCATGTCACACCGAGAGCTGCGCACGCAGAGCTGTGCACGCAGAGCTGCAGAGCTGTGCACGCAACGGTGGCGCACGCTGCAGCTCCGCTGCGTGACTAGCCGCCATTTTGTTTTGCGTCCGTCTTGATCAATTCATTATGTTCGATTGCAGTTCGTCTGATGAAAAAGAAGCCCTACTGCTTCTCTTTTCATGGCAAATAACGACAAAAAAAGACCCTGGGTTCACGAAATCAATGCGGGCAGGCAAAAATACGGTGAATTTTATAACCTGTACCGTGAACTGGAATCACATGAAGGCCATTTTTTTGGTATTTCCATATGTCGAGGGGCTTATTTGAAGAGCTTCATGATTTATTGAAGCCTTGTATCATTAAAAATACTGCTTGACAACTGACTGAAAGATTGTGAAATTATTGCAATACAAAATAATTCGCTGCACGATAATATTTAAGTTAAACATGGAAAATAAACACGACAAATAATATAGCACCGTATTAATCAACATTCACTGTCCTACTATTAACTTAATAATATAATTTCTTTGTGTTTTTATAAAACTTAAAAATACATTCGTATTTGCGTAGAGGTTCAATATGTTTTCCTATTTATTTGGCATTCGATTACAAAAACCATAAATACAAGAGAGCTGCACAGTAGCTGCGCAGCACCAAGCAATGCGTGACCCAACCTGTTCGGTTCGCCGTCTCGTAGGGAACGCCGGTAAATACTACGTCATCACTGCGCTCATCGAAGCGACGTTGCCGCTCCGCTGCGTGAGCGCGTGCACGCAGCACGCAACCGGTTTTGTCTCGACGGAGCTGCGTTACGTGACGTGCACGTGCACGTGCACGCCACGCAAGCGGTGTGCCATCGAATATGACATTTACATAAGCTACAACGCGCACGCCACGCAACGCGCACGTGCACGTGCACGTACACGCATTTGGTGTGACCCAGCCTTTAAATCCCTTAAAAACTCATTTAATTACTCGCAAATGTGATGAAAAACATTGTATGTATCAAGGGCCGTAAGTACCTAAAGGAATACTAACAAGAGTCTATTGTAAGCCCGACGCCGTAGGCGGAGGGCTGTAATGACTCGAGTTTGTAATCCTTTTATCGCCCGTAATACATACAATGTACTATTTTTTCCGATATGAATAATAACGGATTATTATTAATGCTAGAGTATACCTCGCGTGGGATTATTTCTTGTAATAATAATACTGCATGATCCCGGTGTCTTTCCAAAAAGAGCTCTGTTAGCATGTGTTTTCGTCGACGAAGCACAGATCTATTACACGACACACAATTATTTTGTCTTTCCATCGTAAGTAAAGCCAATAATTAAGCAAAACCAGAAGTCCATAAATAAATACGCACAGTTAGTCGATAAATAGAAAAATCACAAACTTAATTAATTATGCACAGATTGAAATGATAGATAACGTACGACTGCTATTATATTACAAAGAAAAATCACGCCGTTTGTGGGTTTTGGTACCTACCCACAGTTGACAACTTCATTAAAGTCAGCTTTGTCTATGGCCTATATTACAACTGTTTTTTTTTATAAAGATGGAGAATTAATGTTATCCACAGAATGATCTAAAGCAGTAACCCATTCAGCCTGATAAATGTTTTATTTTGATTTTTCATACTCTAATAACTACACTCGTAGAAAAAGTATTGTGTTCAATCGTTTAGCGTGTTCTCGTTTATCGTTAATCGAATACGAGCGGCTTAAGTAAGGCATGAGATTTATTGTGAAACGTTTGTATAAACCTAATACCTACTACTTATTATGGTGTTTTAGTGTACATAAACCACACTTTTGCACAATGCTGACAGTCATAACCCTATTAGCGTTATTTCGGCACCAGCCACAGTTCTAGCGAGCCTGGGGTCCGCTTGGCAACCTAATCTTAAGATTTAACATAGCACTATTTTTTGTGGAAACAAGTGTCATTTGGCTTTCCAACCCAGAGGGAGAACCTAAGCCTTATTGAGATTATAGACAGGTTTTCTCACGATGTTTTCCTTCACCGAAAATCTAGTTCTGAATATCAAATGACATTTCGTACATAAGTTCCGAAATACTCATTGGTTCGAGCTGGGGTTTGAACCCAGAATCTTCCAGATTGAAAGACTAACGCCTGCTACCCACTACGACCAGTAGGTCACAACCGTTTACGCAATTACACAATGCTGAATGTAAAAACATTAAAAACACTATCTCGGACACAAACTGTCGAATAACTTTTTTTTCCCGGTGGATAACTAAGAAAAAATTACATATTTTGAAAAGTGAGATTTAATTCTATAATTTAAAACTAGTTTGGTCTCTGTACGCGAAAAATCATAAAGCGGGTCAAAAACGCCCAATGACCTTTACAGATTTCGAATTTCGAAGTATCCGGTAGCGCCGCAGACATGTTGCGGCCCTGTCACACGTATACACGAATTCATAAGTGCGATAGAGGGCTAGGCATGCAGTGTACCTATGTTCGAAAGCTCACTGAATCATGTTACAAATTAACCTCCAATTAGTTTCTCATTCGTGCAATATCCCATTTCAATGGCACTGAAAGAAACGAGAAACTGCAATCGAGCTTAATAAAAGCTTTCATTGAGGCTTGGACGTAAAATCTTTATCGATATGTTGAATCATTTTGAAAGGCAGTATATTTTCATTGGACGGATCATTTCCAATTATAGCAGATACGAATATAATCAAATTACAAATAAAAAAATATTTCCGAGTTTTCAATTTTAGTATGAGGTGTCTTCTTAGATAGGTGCACGGTAATGATATAAACAACTTTCTAACCTTTAATAAAGATAAAAAAATGCCGTCTCTCCAAAAAGGTATTAGCAATGTGCAAGTTAATTCCCTGGGCTGTCACTAGTTCTTAGATATTCGGTAACTACTAAGCGATGGGACAATAAAGCAGGGTGCTTAGACAAGTTGCCAATCGCTAACACTTAATCGTCAATCGTAAACGAAAGGCAGCTAAGGGTCTCACCAAACCAATCGACGCGGGGTCGGCTTTCGCCGAGTGTTTTACACCACACTATTCGCATTTAGCCGATCGACCGTCTCCGCGGTTGAACACCTGCGTTAAGCAGTCTCATCTTCCTTACGGCCGTCGAAACGCTCGATCGGCTGCGATTTGCTACCGCAACAGTTGTGTAGCGGTAACTCGCTAACCGCTCCGCTCCGCTCATGGCGCTTGGACCATCTGCTAGACGCGCGGACACAAAGGAGAAGCGCATACGTCATGCGTCCCGCGCGCCCGCGCATCACCCGCCGTCGCCTCCGGATCTGGTTCCCGCGCTGCGCCGGCGCCGGCCACTCGCTCTGATACCGCGTTCGCTTGCACCCGCGTTTGAATTATATAGCTGCCGCTTACGCTCACTCAAATTGTAGTTCATATTCGCTTTTACTTTTTATTATAATTTAAATGTTAAAGTTTGCTTATCATTTCGCTTTTCCGCTATAGCTCCATCTAGTACCATATAGATTGATTGTAGTGACTACAACGGTTACTACAAATTGGTGACCAACGACAAAGAAAGTGAACACATTTGACGGCAACAAGGAAACCCTACGGTAATGGGAAACGGTACAGAAAACGTGCCGAATACAAGTGGTGGTGCAGGTATTCCGGCGCAGGTTGGCAACAGTAACAGTCCAGGTACGGTACAATTGGGTGGTGGTCCAAGTGATGTGTTTCGAGTGGGTGTGCGTCCGCCACCATTTTGGCCAGACGAACCAGAGGTTTGGTTCGCGCAATTAGAAAGCCAGTTCAGTCTCTCCGGCATCACTTTGGACGAGACAAAATACCATTTCGTGTGCGGCCAGCTCGACCCGGAATACGCAGTTAAAATCAAGGACATTCTACGCGATCCACCAGCTACTGGCAAGTACGTAAAATTAAAAAGCGAGCTCATTCGACGTATTTCTGTGTCACGTGAGAAGAAGACCCTGCAGCTACTCCAGCATGAGGAAATGGGAGACAGAAAGCCAACTGATTTTTTAAGGCATCTGAAAGATTTAGCTGGGCCGCACATGCCAGAGGAATTTATTCGGACTATTTGGACCAGTAGATTACCACCTAATGTACAGACTGTTGTTGCATTTCAGCCCACATTGGACCTCGACACCCTGGCAGGCCTGGCAGATAAGGTCGTCGATGTAGCACAGCCAGCCTACAAAGTTGCTAGCACCTCATCCGGCGTGCCAGGTACCGCTTTGGAACAGCGAGTAGAGGAACTAACACGGCAAGTAGAAAGTCTGCTAAAAGTTCAAGGTCATAGGTCTCGCCCATTTAGCCACCGCAGACGCTCGCGCTCTCACTCAAGGTCAAGAGGCCGTTCCCGCTCCAGACAGCGCCCCGATGGTCATCCTCACTGCTGGTATCATTTTACCTTCGGAAATAAGGCAAAAACATGTAAGCAACCATGCAGCTACCGTTCGGGAAACGACCAGGGCGGCCACTAATAGCGGCGAGCGGCTGTCCAACAACAACATCCCGCCGCCTGTTCATCACTGACCGAAGGACCAAGGTGCAATACCTTATCGACACGGGTTCAGACTTGTGCGTTTTTCCAAGGTCGGCTGTCCGGGGGGCATGTCCGAAGACGAAGTACCTCTTATATGCCGCTAACAATACCGAGATTGGCGCTTATGGGCTCCTGAACCTCCACTTAGATTTAGGTCTGCGACGAGCATTCGAGTGGCGCTTCACGGTGGCTGACGTTTCAAAACCCATCATCGGTGTTGACTTCATAGGATTTTACAACCTTCTTGTCGATATCCGAAACCAACGCCTGATCGACGGCATAACTTTGCTCAGCACTCCGGCCAGGGTACCTAGTAGCAGCGAGGAAATATATTCTGTACACATGATGGCCGTGGAAAGTTCGAGTACACCTTTTCGTGAACTACTGCGTGAGTACCCAGACATTACCCGCCCAGCTGGTAAGCCGGGCGCTCCAAAGCATGGTACAGAACATCACATCAGGACTACTCCAGGTCCACCCGTCTCCGGCCGTCCGCGTCGTTTGGATCCAGAGAGATTGGCCATAGCAAAAAAGGAGTTCGAAGATATGGTCCGATGCGGTACTGCTCGAAGGTCGGAGAGCGCATGGTCTTCTCCACTTCATTTAGCACGCAAAAAGAATGACGGCTGGAGACCATGTGGCGATTACAGGGCTCTCAACGCACGAACCATTCCTGATTGTTACCCAGTGCCACACATACAAGACTTCGCTTACCAGCTGGCAGGTAAAAAGATCTTTAGTACCATAGACTTGGTCAAGGCGTACAATCAAATACCGGTTTTTGTCGACGACATCCCCAAAACTGCTATCACCACGCCCTTTGGCCTATTTGAGTTCACTTACATGACGTTTGGTCTCAGGAATGCAGCCCAGACATTTCAGCGCTTCCTGGACGAAGTGCTGAAGGGACTCGATTACTGTTTTGGATACATAGATGACATAATCGTCTACTCAGAGTCAGAAACTCAGCATCAACAGCATCTCCGCCAGTTATTCAAACGACTGCAGGACTACGGAATGTTGATAAACACCGCAAAGTGTGTCTTCGGCCAATCCAAGGTCACTTTCTTAGGACACACGGTATCTGCACAAGGCATCAGTCCTTTGGAGACTAAGGTACAAGCAGTCCAGGAATTTCCGGTACCCAAAAATACGAAGGAGTTAAGGAGGTTCCTGGGTATGATGAATTTTTACCGTCGTTTCATCCTTGGGGCGGCAGCAATACAGTCCTCACTCCATTTACTACTCGGCGGTGAGCAGACGAAAGGCTCCAAACCAATCGAGCTGAATGCAGAACAAATGGAAGCCTTCGAAACTTGTAAGTACAGGCTGGCACAAGCCGCACTCCTAGCGCATCCAGATTCCAAGGCCGAGCTCGCTATCCAAACTGATGCTTCAGATGTTGCAGTTGGTGCTGTGCTCCAACAGCTCAAAAATGGCACGTGGGAGCCATTAGCTTTTTTTTCGCGGAAGCTTAACACAGCACAACGAAAGTACAGCCCGTATGATAGAGAGCTTCTTGCAATTTACGAGGCTATTCGGTACTTTAGGTACATGGTCGAAGCGCGTACTTTCAGCATCTATACTGACCACAAACCACTTACATACGCATTCAGCACACGCAGAGACAACTGTTCGCCACGCCAGTATAGATACCTAGATTATATTGCGCAATTCACCACCGATGTCAGATTCATAGCCGGCAGGGATAACGCAGTAGCAGACACACTGTCACGAATTGAGGAACTCGCCTTTACTCCTTTTGATTACCAGTCTTTAGCCCACGACCAGGAGACAGACCCTGAGTTACAGGACCTGCTCAGAAATGGTTCTGCGCTCGACCTACAGAAGGTAACAACTCCACAATCAAGCGAGCCAATCTACTGCGACGTGTCAACTTCAGAGCCTAGACCGTACATCACGCCAAACCACCGGCGCCAGGTATTCAACGCTCTTCACAACCTCAGTCACCCTGGCGTCAAAACGACGGTACGATTGGTCACACACCGATACGTATGGCCTGGCGTGAGGCAAGACTGTCGACAATGGGCAAAGGAGTGTATACACTGTCAGCGTTGCAAAGTAACGAAGCATACTTCCTCACCAATCGGACAATTTCAGCAACCTCAAGCCCGTTTTCGACATGTCCACATTGACATTGTCGGTCCCTTACCTCCATCTCATGATTTCAGGTACTGCCTCACAGCCGTCGACCGCTTCACACGATGGCCTGAGGCGTACCCACTGAAAGACATCACGGCAGAGACCTGCGCAGCCGCTTTCCTGGCTGGCTGGGTCGCACGCTTCGGTTGTCCTGAGCGCATCACAACGGACCGCGGCCGACAATTTGAGTCGCGTATGTTCCAGTCCTTGGCGAAACTGATGGGCACCGAGCATCACACTACTACCGCATATCATCCGGCAACCAACGGCCTCGTGGAACGCCTTCACCGACAACTCAAGGCCGCTATCACATGCTACGCGACACCATCATGGACTGAGGTTTTACCTTTAGTACTTCTCGGGATTCGGAGTGCCTGGAAGGAGGATATCCAGGCGTCTGCTGCCGAGCTGGTCTATGGCGAGCCACTCCGCTTGCCTGGGCAACTCCTGACTTCATCATCGGACCAAGTGGTCGACTACGAGGACTACGCCAGCCGGCTTGGTGCTCATATGGCCAAGCTGGTTCCGCAGCCGACATCCCGCCATGGTACTCGACCGTTCTACATTCCGAAAGACCTCAGCACAGCCACACATGTCTTTCTACGGCAGGGTCCAGCACGAAGACCTCTTCAGGCAGCATATCTCGGACCTTACAAGGTCGTTAGAAGAGGAGCAAAAACGTTCAGCATATTAGTACAGGGTAAAGAAGTTACCGTCACCATAGATCGCCTCAAACCGGCTTACATGGCGAAGGACGAGCCTCAAGCACATGCTAGTACCCCAGATGACAGCAAAACGACCGAGCAGAAGACCGAGAAGAGAACAAAGAGCGGTCGAAGAGTCAGATTCCCGGATTACTATCGCCCGTAGTCACGGTCTCGGCGGGGGAGTACTTATAGCGGTAACTCGCTAACCGCTCCGCTCCGCTCATGGCGCTTGGACCATCTGCTAGACGCGCGGACACAAAGGAGAAGCGCATACGTCATGCGTCCCGCGCGCCCGCGCATCACCCGCCGTCGCCTCCGGATCTGGTTCCCGCGCTGCGCCGGCGCCGGCCACTCGCTCTGATACCGCGTTCGCTTGCACCCGCGTTTGAATTATATAGCTGCCGCTTACGCTCACTCAAATTGTAGTTCATATTCGCTTTTACTTTTTATTATAATTTAAATGTTAAAGTTTGCTTATCATTTCGCTTTTCCGCTATAGCTCCATCTAGTACCATATAGATTGATTGTAGTGACTACAACGGTTACTACAGTTGTAAAGCGGCGGTCGGCTCTCCCGTGCTCCGTCCTGCCGTCGAGACGTCAGACAGCACGCGTACAGCCGCTGAGTCCGACGAACAGATAGATAGGACAGCGGGTGATCGGCAATCCTAAATCTCATTTTTGGAGACTAGTTGTTAGTACCTAACTAGTTTGAAATTGAACAGACGTGTAAGATTACGACAGTATTACTTCGTGTTATCAGATCTATTGCAGATTTTGATGTGGGTAATAATTCAAATTAATAAATACAAACGCATCAGTAGCTACTTCGGCCGTCATCGGCTCTTTTCGGCCGTCGTCAGCTATGTTCGGCCGTCGAAGACGCTGAACGGCTTCCGCCAGCTCTGACCGGTCCTTATCGTAGGTACTCGGCCGTGATCGGAGCCGTTCAACTCTTTCCGGCACCGTACGGCGGTATTAGGAGATTTAGGGATGCGAACGTGTGCGTTAGGCTGCAAACGGGGTCGTACGAATGCGAACAGCTTTACGGCAAAACGCCGTTTTCCCGTCGAAAGACGTCGTTTCGCGTGGGCCGAGCCGATTTACGATGTCCTCGCTCTTATTGCGTTGACATAAAGCTTTTTCCGTACGCGATTAGCCGAAACGGCGTCGACTAGTTTGGTGAGACCCTAACTGTCTTTGTCGCACTATTATGAAAGAGTGACAGAGAGGGAAAACTACGATACGCTATTAAACGCTAGCGATTGGCAACTTGGCTAAGAGTCTAGATAATTATATATTTTTTTAAATGTCTATTTTAGGGCCTTCGCTAGCTGGCGCTGATTATCCAGAACGAACGCTCATGTAATCAGAAATTGTATGAATGTGTATCTGTATGTATTATTATAATGCTTCACCGCTGGAATGTAAATACATATCAGTACAAGAGCCAACAAAGTGTCTCCTGTTATGCAATCAATGACGAGCAGTAGAACTTTTATCTTAACTGCTACCACGCTTCGCACAAATTGTTCCAACTTTCCGAACAGTTCGGAATCACAAGTATACTTAATGGTTGTTGCTCGTATTGGAAATGAAATTTCTAAATTAATTCAGAACATGTCCTGAGTGTAGTTTGTAAACGTAGTTAAGTATTTGAACAATAAATTTGAGGAGAATGTTGTAGAACTTGCCAAAAAACGTCGATGCAGTGTTTCGCCGCTATACTTATACAAACTCGTATCTGCAATACTTATTTCACGGAAAAAATACTCGTAGTTAGAGTGCAAGAAAGGTGAAATTTCTACGAATTAATAGCTGTAGATCCGAGGTTGAGTCAGTATAGCAACGAATGATATCGTTACTGTACCTATTCTAAAAATACTGCATGAACATTACATAAAGTATATGTAGGTACATACATCAATGTTGTCAATAAACAAACTAGCAGCCTATTGTATAACAAATTACAGCGAACAGTACAAGTGGAAGTCTCTTTTCTAATTATATTACTAGAAGAGACTTCTGCTTGTAATAATACTTGTAATCTGTTATGCAATAGGCCCCAGGCATACTACTCATTAATGTTATCTTTGTATGAGGTTAAGATTCACAATTATTTGCACAAGTAATAAATACGTGTAGCGTTGATTAGTAAATACCTATCCAAAATGCATTTTATTCAACATATCGTGGAGCTACGTCGATTTCTGTCATATTCAGCCTATATGTATAACAAAAAAATCTTTTGAAACAGCCGTATACCTTAACCCCCACTGTAGTTTTACCAGTTACCACGTCTTTCCAATTAATATTATTATTAAACTAACACACGTTTATCGCTTCACCTAATCACTCAGCCCTATTAGAAAACTAATGGAATAACGACTACTGAATTCCATGGCTGATTCGTCGTTTTAACAAAATAGTGGTTGCGTGTGTATACAAGGTGTAACGTATCAAACTCGTCTAAGCAAAGCCAGCCTATAGCTTACCACGTTCCGCCTGTTTATATCAAAACAGAGCATAACCGTTTAGATGAAATAAAGGGAAGACATGTCCCTGTGTTTGGCTATAGGGACATTTGTCTTCAACACAGTCGAAATGGCCTCATTCGGTTTTGATAAAGCCAAAGTTCTAAACACCTTCATAATGCCGTTCGGATAAGATTAAATTTATCCCAAAGTTTGGTGAGTTTGTCTATGAATTTACAAAGGCGATAATACCTTCGAAAATTCATTGACAAACTTTAGAAACAAAGTGGAAGCGTGAAAGAATATCAACTTTCTTACCGCAATTTGGTGAAACTAGAGAAACTCTTAAGTACTTGTCTAGTTTCACCAAATAGATGTAGAATTTGGTATTAAAAAAAAATGCAAGATGATAATTTTATTTCAAAGGGAATGCTACATCAAAAATTATATGACCGGAACAAAAGTAATAAGTTTCATTAGTGATATGTACATCCGGTCATACCAACTTAACAGTCAATATATTCGAAAATTATTGGATATGCTTTTTAATAAGGATAGTTTTGCAATCGATTAAGTTGAAATAAATGGTTTCATCTTTTAAACCTACCCCCTGGGTCATAGTTACAACATGAACACCGCCAGCATAGCACCTGACAGTATCACATCTCAGGTTAGTCCACTGTTGGACATAATAGCCTCTCCTTTTATTACCTACGCGTATGGACGCATTAGGCTCATATTATAATGGCCACGCTGATTATGCTGCTGCTCCTGATCAAAAATCTTCAATAAATAATATTATGATCAGTGACCCACCAATCTCTTAAGGACTCTTACGTCGCACGCTGAAAAAGTTTGAGTGGTGACAAATGCATTACTATAGCCACCACCACGTGGCCACTAACCTGTACAGCTCCTTAACCCCCTTACCTCATACACTTAATTTGCTTTAGCTAACTTAGCACGGCACGGAGCCGGGACGGAGCCAAAGAGTGGTCTTTAACTGTGGGCCTTTTAAATTAGCTCAGAGTCACTCAGCGAGCTATGGAGAGAGCTATGCTCGGAATCACTCTGCGAGACCGGATCAGGAATGTGGAAATCCGTAAGCGAACGATAGTTACCGACATAGCATATCGGGTAAGTAAGCTGAAGTGGCAATGGGCAAGGCACATATCTCGATACCCGATGGCTGTTGGGACAAGGAGGTACTCGAGTGGAGACCAAGTACTGGCAAACGCAGCGTGGGAGGACGTCCACCCGCAAGGTGGTCAGACGACCTGGTTAGAGTTGCGGGGACTCGGTGGATGCAGGTCGCATCCATCCGGCCAAAGTGGAAGTCTATTAAGGAGGCCTATGTCCAGCAGAGGACGTCCTATGGCTGAAATGATAACAATGATGAACTTAGCAAGGCGCTAAGTATAGTTTGTCTTTTGCAGTCTTATCAATATGTCCATAAGAGCAAAAGGGTCAAAAATACTTAGCGGATTATTAAGTAACGAGACGTTTATGCATAAGGGAGTAACACTATTATTGAAAGTAGATTATAAAAAGGTATTGGTTTAAACTGTAAGTAACGCATCTTGATTTTAATCTTATCTAGGCATAACAGGCTTACTTGGAATCGTGTTAACGCATAAGACACGTAGCCCGGACACTCGCGGGGTACTAAGTAGGTAAAAATCAGTCTAACCTCGAATTTGGGCCGTGATACCGAAATATTCAAGAACATTCTTTATGGAGGTCGTCGGGGCGATACCGTCCGAAATTTTCAGACTTTGTTAACAATTTGACTGAGTTACGTTATTTGTTCTGGAGTGTAATTGGGATTTTTGAATTATTGATATCAAAAATTGTGTTAGGTTCCTGAAAAAATCCATTATACAGTTATTTTGTATGTCCCATGCAATGGTCAGGTCAGGTGGCTTATGAAGGTCCCGTTTTATCTATTTATCGTGCTACGCGTCACTTTCACGCTTACGTACTTGTTAGAACCTGACGGCAACAACGACAAACGATTAAACACGGTACCATCTTAAGCCTACAGGTCGGGAAGTTTAGAGTGAACAGCTACTTTCATAGTAATTTTACTTAAGCTATGTCAAACTGGTAGTCAAATAGCTCACCTTTTTAGACCAATTATCCCAATATGGCCAAAACATAGAGGAAAAATATTAAGTAAAATAGGTACCTTATCAGGACTTACATCGATTAACATTACACGAGTAATCCAGTTTACTATATTATATTAAAAAATATGTTTTTAGGGTTCCGTAGTAAACAACAAATCCTTATAATTTCGTACGCGTCTGTTTATAGGGAGCATAGCTCAGTTGGGGCGTTAGTACTAGAAATTTGCAACTTGGTACATACAGGGTGTAATCGATAAGTGTTTACAGGCCATCATTTCGTAAATATTAGAGATATCAGAAAACTTTTAACTGATATCGAAAGTACGTTACCCAACGAGTAAAATTACACTTATAGCTTTTTTGAAATAAAATCAGAAATATCCCAAATATTAACTTCAAACCCTTCCATACATTTAGTACGTAATGCAGTGGAGTTCGTCTAGTTCGAAACAATTTTTACAAATTTTTGAATATTTTAAAAATGATCACATTATGCTAATGATAAATTGTATGAACGTTAGTCATGGTTAATGTACTACATTTTAAGAGACACAACAATCTGAAGTACGCTTTTGTTGTTTAATAAATCGATTTTAACAAACCAGTGTCTAAATTATATTTTCGTTCACCACCGTAATTCCGCGCTTATAAGCTTGACGCAAAATTTGCAGTGCATCAGCTGTACCACGTCGTCTTTAATATTAATGGCGTTCTTTACATTCATTGATTATTTACAAAATTAAAAATTGTGGAAAAAATGTAAAAAAATACCTCTCGTAAAATAGTTTTTTTTTTTAATTCAAATATTTTATACTCAAAGAAACTACTTTAGTACTACTATTGAATAGTGAAGGTTTTTTCTCTAAACCTTTTCCCCCGGATGAACGAGATAATCTCGAAAAACTGTCTAACTGGACGAGAACATAATATGCATCGGGGCTCGTAACCGTTAATTCAAAGACTAGTTTAATACAACCGTGGCAATTCACCGTTATCAAATGATTCATGATTTGTCTTACGTTATGTTATTGCAACGTATTCGTACAAATAACGAATCTCTTAACAGTCTTATCTCTTACGACACCCGACATTTTTTAAGGCTGTAAGTCGTCATACTAAATGTATGGGAGCGTTTTAACTTAATATTTTTTAAATTACTTCATCTATATAGAAAAAGCTATTATTGTAATTTTACTCATTGGGTAACATACTTTCGATATCAGTTAAAAGTTTTCTGATATCTCTCATATTTACGGAATTATAGCCTGTAAACACTTATCGATTACACCCTGTATATACATATTAAATATCATAATCGTTTCTCAGATGTTAGTACTATTATTTTAACTGAAAAGTTTTTTAGTTAAGAGACGAACAAAAAACAGTAGTAAAAATTCTAACAACACTTACAAAGATTTACGTAGCTGAAGGAGATTTAACGGCTATGCTTAAACTCGTTTATAGTTATGGAACCAAAACAGGCTGCCATACAAAGCGTACCTATTTAAAAAAAAATCAGTAAGAAATTCATTACTAACAAAATTTCTCACAATATTTCCAAATTTTCTCTTTTTTTCGGCAAATACTTACTCACGTAATCACGTGAGTAAGTATTACGCTACCGTAGGCATAAATCGATCTTTGGAATCGAGCCATCGATTGTGCCGACTCGTCTATCTTTCAAAAGTAATATCCTTGAAGAAATAATCAATAGCAATTTGAAAACGAAGCGATTTCATGATCGTTACTTTTAAGCACAAAAATGTAAAAACTGTTTTATAACATTTTTATTACCTGTGTTTTTTTGTTCGATGTAAGTACTTTTATGAAACAGGTAAGTTTATACATACGAGATCAGATAGCAATTAACATATCGACGCTGGAAAGGAGAAATTGGATAAGCGACACAGTGCGTACTTTACAGGAGAGGCAAAAAACCGCCGAGATTTTCGAAAAAAATTCACTAAAATGAATTAGCAGGCCAAATCAAATAATTGAAGCATTATTTATGGACATAAATATGTTTTCTATGTGATGTTTTAATTATTTAACGTATTCAAGTCTTATTTAAGGATTTACTGTCGCTTAAGCAAAATGGTCGGAAAAATTTATGCAGGTAAAATTATCTAACCAACACGTTGTAAAAGAAATAACGAAGGTAAAAAAGTCCACCCGAGACTTACATAACAAATTCATCATGTTCAAATTATCTAACTGCCGATGTGGCTTATTTTGTATTCGGGTAAAAATATATAAATTGAAAAAAATAGCATAAATACATCAGTAAGAAATATCCACATACCTACTTAAAATGAGAAACTATTTTAGACTTCATAGGCAGTAATTTCAATTACAAGAGTAACATTCCGTGACTAGTAAACGAATTTACTTACACGTGAAAAAAGAAAGACACTGTTTTAGGTATTTTTATAACTTTATTCCAAAAAGTAGGTAAGTATGTGAGTAAGTAATAGTTATTGTTAAGTATTAAAAACAAATAAATTTTGTTTTTCTATTTGAGATTATTTCTCTTTATTTTAAAACATGCAAAATCAACAAGGATACCTCGTTATTGAGCCGACAATAGTTAGTACCTATGTACCTACAAACGAGGCACAAAACTGAAACTTGAAAACTATCTACTTTTAACAACCGTACCTGTTGGTATGTTTATCCACCGTATTACGTTATGATAACACTTAAAAAATAGTTTTAGTTAGTACCTATTTTTTTTTTTTTTTTATTAAAGTTCCAAAAACATTTTATTTAACGCAAAGTAACAATTGACAGGACAACCCCTCTGCCAAATGTTTCTACATAACGTGACAAAGAATAAAATAGCAGACATTTATGTATGCAAATTGTTGCTAACTATTTGACTGACATTTTATTCATGCAAGTTAGGATAAGTGACAGTAGTATTCTAATGTAAATTCAGATAAAAAGGGATACCTAAGCGACAAATGGTTCATAAATAAATGTAGGGGTAAAAATGGATAAACGCCAATAGTTCAGATATCATAGTCAAGTAATATTGTCTAACCGTCTTAAATTTTAAATTAAGATAAAGGTAAAATTGTCCAAACGACATGAGAACATATAATACAGTCAGGTAGAAATAGCTAACCCACAAGTGATGATTAGTTGTTACACAGCAAAAATATCCAAGTAAAATTTAACCTGTCATGACAAATAGGTAAAATAATCCAAGATTCATTATGTTGAATTATATTTTATCTAATCTCCATTTTTTTTAAAGTTGTCAAAAACCAAGTCGTTTAGTAATAAAAAATGATCGAAAGTTCTCTAAATCACCGATGGGATAAGCGACACAAAAGTTGCCAGATGGATACGAAACCTAGCTCATTCGACGCAGAAAAATTTGCCGATTCTAACGGTGTATATAACTCAATATCTTCAAAAGTGTCGCTTATCCAATTTCTCCTTTCCAGCGTCGATATTCAAGTCACGACTCTCACCTCTCAGCCATTCAGTAATGAAAAAGTGCTGAATGAATTTATCTTTGCTCTTCGTTACGTTTGGTGTACGGGCTAATGCGTAAATTGTGTAATCCCCATGTCACCAGCATACATGTAAAAGTTCTGTTGCGGTACAAAGAGTGCTTTTAGTCTCATATTCTCCTTCCGAATTTGTGTTAGATCCTTACCATGAATTAGAAGGGACAATGTAGGCTAAGGTCTAAATTAATTTATTTTCTTATTTAATTCCTATTTGAATTCGAAAGTACATACACTCGTAATTTATTTTTATGTAGATGTGCTAGCAGTCCAATCAAATTCTCTTTTTCTCATAATTTCGACTTATTCGCTCCAAAAATATACGAAAGGAATATAATGTGACTCTGTCCGTCTATCTGTCTGTCACATTGTCACATTGTTATTTATAGGTAACAATATAAGTATCGAAAGCCGCTGAAACAATGGATAATTGAAATTCGTAAAAAATATGAATTACAGTCATTTAAATTATAAATTATTATTTATTAATTTGTTATATTTTCATTTATTTTTTTATCGCTATAAACATTGAAGAAGAGGAGCATAATTTCAAAGTCTAAGTTATAAACGATTTTGTGGGTTGCATCGGTATTTGGCAAATCTGTCTTTAACAGCCTTAAGTACGGTATAATGTGAAGATGAAATATTTAAGATAAAACCGTCTGGATGGCCCCTTAAATTAAGGGCTCCCTTTACTTATTAAATTATAATTTTATTACTGTTTAAACTTGGCTTTTGGAAGTAATCATTTTACTTGCATGTTTTCGTTGAATAATGTTAAAAATATTTAAAAACTTAATACTTTAAAATACTTTAGCATGTAATCAAGTTTAGTAGGTAAAATATAGTCCCCTTAGTCATAAACGTCTCCTAATTTAACAAGCTGCTAAGTATTGTTTGTCCCTTTCGGTTTTACCAATATGTATATAAGAGCGAAAGGGACAAACAACACTTAGCCGTTTGCTACTTTAGGAGATGTTTATGAATAAGGGGGTAAGGAACACAGTAAGCAATACATTTTGTGTGTTCTAGTTATACTGTAATTGAAGCCTCTATCTTCCACACAACTTATTTTCACATGACTCTTAAAAGTAAAATTGTCATGTATAACTCGTCAGCCTCCGTAGCCTAGTCGGTAGTGACCCTGCCTACGAAGCTGGAGGTTCCGGGTTCGAATCCCGGCGAGGGCATTATTTGTGTATTTATTTATCACAAATATTTGCTCTTTGGTCATGGCTGTATATGTATTTATATATCTATATGTATCTATCTATTATATACAGTATGTATCACTTCGTAGAGCAAACAAAGAAACCCATTAATGTTTAGATCATACTAAACAACTTTTACTATGGGGCCAAACCCGAATTCACGAAAAAAATGTTGACAGTTTCATACATTTTGATGCGTGATCATGAACACGTTGTATGGGAGAGTAATTTTTTTTTTCGCGAATTCGAGTTTGGCCTCATAGTAAAAGTTGTTTAGTATGATCTAAATATTAACGGGTTTCTTTGTTTGCTTTACGAGGTGATACATACTGTATATCGTCGCCTGGTACCCACATGACAAGCCTTAATTGAGCTTACCGTGGGACTAGGTTGATTTGTGTAAGATGTCCCAAGATATTTATTATTATTATTTATTATTATGACTTGATCACTCTATGAATATTATTACTCTGTCAACAGAGACAAAATAAACTGTTCTTAAATTGAAGGCATGAGGTAAGGCCCATGGGATTTATCACGCTGAAATCTGGAACAGCCGACTAGGGAACCTTGCGGAAAACAGCGTAAAAGCGACGCGTATTGGCTGCATTGTCTCTGCAAAAGCTAATGAACACCACAAAGATAATAGAGGCTTTTATAGTACTGTAAAAAAACTTGTATTACTTGAGTTTCTAGCAATATTGAGGCGAAAAGCTAGAGCTGAGATAACTATATTAACTTATCCGAGGACATTACTGATTTTTTAAATATTTTTTTTTATCAATATGATCAGTGGTTGGAAGGTAACAATTTTAGAGATGTCATTGAATCTCCGAATTCAATATTTTGGTTTAAACTTTAAACTGTTCAAGATTATTACTCATATTATAACGACAAATGGGTCCTGTGCCCGAAACGTCAGGATATTATTAAGCGTAAGTTTACGCACTTAAGACCCGATTGTCGTTAAAATATTTTGATATTTTGATTAAGGTTATATAATTGATTTTTCGTTATATTTAAAGCTATTATGTCTCAAGATAGCTTAAACTCCACGTTTAGTAAATTATAAGTTTACTACTTCTATTTGCCACTTGAGAAGTAGCCATCGTGAAATCAGTCTCCACTATTACACGATAGTTACATTACATGTAGTAAAAACAACCATGGGATTGTAAATTGATTCTTCTGTTTTATGTTTAACAATCCAAAATCGCTCCGTCCAAAAAAATCATTCGCTTAAACGTCTTCAAAATCAAAATAACTTCAGATAATGTTTAATGCAAAAGTTAACACCAAAAAAGTGATCTTCCGAGACAATTTCAGCAATGTTTGGCTTGAAATCGATAAAAAAAATGTCACGTAATTCACAGTTTATTATAATATCGATATTGTAATTTAGTTAAGATCCATTGCGAAACTAAATTATCAAAAATAGTAAGCTATGAAGAAACACTACTAAAACACAGGAGTTTAAATAGAATATAAATATGAAGGAAATTGATTAAATATCAACCACAGCAACCGTGAAAAATGAGAAACAGCCATTCTTTTAATAAAAATATTATTAATTTATGTAAAAGTAGGGTTTCATTAAAATAAAATAATTAAGTATACGGCAGTGGCTACTTCATTTCGTGGTTAAGCTTTACGGGTAAGTAGATGAAGAGAATAGTTATATTTTATAATATTTTCTTCTTTCTCTAGTATCAAAACCTCAAAAATAAATGAACGCAGTTTCGTTTTACAATATAGATTTACCGGACTAGATCAACAATAAAAATGGCTTTGTTGTTAAAAGAAACTAACCAGATTTTTCCTCTTGCACCGACAAACACAGTTGCGCAAACTTTTGCTATTAGTATTTACTTTCCAAGAATGGTGTTTGCTCTGCGTCTACAGTATTATAAAATGGATGGAATATTGTGTTGAATGTTGTTTGAGTTATTTGATGTTTACATCTATAAATCCCATATAATATTTATACGTAGGATAAAAATACCATGGCATATTTCGCCAGCTGTCAATAAACACTGCGACTACTCTGAACAAAGTCTTATGGTAATATTGAATCAGAACTGAGATACGAGCTATATTTCAAGTAGGTGTTTGTTACTAAACCTCGATTTCAACTTTTATTGGAAGAATGACGCTTTGTCTCAGGATACTAATGGCAAATTATTATGAAGTTTTGACATTACTATGTGAGAGTAAAGCGTTATTTTTGGGTCCCCTTTAATATGCCTAATATTAATAGTCCTAATATGAATTCGCATAACTGATTTGGCATAAATAATTAAGCATAATATTGAATAGGCAAAATTATAAAATTCCATAATGCTTAATACGCATATTACTGATTATGCATAATTGAAATATGCATAACATTATTTAATATAACTTTATTTATCCTAATATTGGGCGTCCGTTGGCTCGTTGGGTTGACGACATTCGTAAGATTGCGGGACACTTCTGGGTTAGACTGGCTCAGGACCGAGATGAGTGGCGTACTAGAAGAGAGGCCTATGCTCAGCAGTGGGCGATAAATGGCTGAAATGATGATGATGATATCCTAATATGGATTAGCACAAACTTAGAAATCAAGCGAATGAGGCAGATCAGGGTAAAACCAAGACAGTAAGGTTAAGTTCAAAAGACTAATAAGCAGGAGCGCCGAAGCGAAGTTGAAGCCGAGCTTTCGTCGATATCTCCTACACATCCTAATGAACACGTCAGATACAATCAATTAAATAAAACATTAGGTATTTAATAATCAATTTTATTAGTAAAGAAATCACATCTTGGTAGGCGCATTAGGCGCACGTACAGAGTGCGTACCTATTTAATACGGGCGTATATTTTAATGATGCTTAAAATAGGATCTAAGGAACCTATTTACCTATATCATAATTTCTACGATCACAAAACGATAACTGTATCCCGTATAAAATACACACGCCGTATGAAAATTATAAATTGATAGGGTAAAAATGTGTGTAATAATTAAAATAATCAATATTTACTATAAAAATATAAGTAGGTATACATTTATGTCAGTCAATAAAATATGTCAAGACCTATACATTAACTGTTATACCTACGCACAACGCTCAAGTTAAACAAAAAGAGTCTAAACTAGTTTTAAATTAGAAGCAATATATAGCATATAATATTATTAATACGTACTAATCGACAGTAACTTGGCAAAAATATTAGGTATATAGTATCGGTTTCGCTACGCAATCTATGATCGGTCATTATCATTTTATCTATTATATTTTATACCTTTCATTAAGTATACGTATTAGTATTATGCTTATCCTAATTATTCCAAATCATCGTTATGATAGTTTACGCTATACGTAAATACATTATGCGTAATCGTTTATGCGAAATTAGGCTTATGCCACTTAAATAATATGCTTAACAACGCTATGCCAATTTGAAGTATGCGTAATAAATTATGCGAATTAATATAGACTCGTTATTTTTCGAATAAAAGGTTGATGAAATCAAGCCTTAGTGAATTTGGTTGTCAACCGGTAATTTGTTAGTGCCAATTTTCAAACAGTACAGTCAAGTGCCAAAATAAGTATCAAAAGAATCCGCTCATAAATATGTTACGACGTTCTTATTACACAGAATTAGAGTGCACTCGGACATATTTTTGAACATTTTTGTGTACACCTTATTTTGTCTGACTATACAAATCTCTTAAACTTATCCTTTTACCCCCTTATTCATAAACGTTTGCTAACTTAACAAACCTCTAATAATTGTTTGTCCGTTTCGGCCTTAACAATGTGTCCATAAGAGCAAAAGGGTCAAACAATTATTAGCGGCTTGTTAAGTTAACAAACGTTCATAAATAAGGAGGTTAATGTTTATGTGCGAAGTAAAATACAAAAAAATACATATAGAAAATCACAAGTAGCCTTTACGAATATACGGTAAAAGTCATCTAAATAAATTGAAATTATAATTTAGCTGCAGAGATAGGAAACGACTGCATGCGACAATACGTAATAAATTATTGTGGTTGGCGAAAGCTACATAATAAATCCACAACAAATGTGGCAGTGTAAAGCTTTTCGCCATTTTCCTAGTTTTAAGTTTATGAACTCCGGACCCAACGCCAAAGGCCTAAATATGTATACTATTTTGCCTTATCGCAATAGTATCCGGTAGAGAATTAATGCATTTTGTGTCCCTGCTTTTATCAATTTATCTACCAAAATTTTGCAAATTACCTAATATATTTAAGACTCAATATAACAAGTAAGATGAGCATTTTAAAAACTTGTTTAGTTAATATTTTAATAAGTAAGCCGAAAACTTTGTTTTAAACGGTTTTGTGTTCTATGTTTACGGTTAGAGTCAGTAGCCGTAACATGACTTGGAAAATAAAGGATACTTTAGGTTTTACTCGACACGTGATGCATTCTATCGCGATCGCACTGACAATATTGGAGCGAGAGCGATAGCCTGCTTTACGTATTGAGAAAAACCTAACCTTAGCTATATTCTGTGCCTTAGCGATACTTGCAAAGTCATGGTACGGTTCAGGTTGGATAAGTGGAATATTTATATTATTACTTTCTTTCCTTAACCCGAATTTCAGCACGCAACAAAATGAAATGTTTCGGTCACCATCACTATGCTATTTTACAAGAGTTGCTATCTTTGAAAAAAAAATCGAAGTGGGCTTGGAATACACGTTCTCAGCTTTAGCGGCTGATGAGTCAACTACTAACTAGGTAGAGTCTAAAATATTTTAACGCCAAAGGGCAAGGTGAAAACTTATTTTGAATATTGTTCTGATGTCCGCAAAAACATGACGTCATACCCGCGATCCCAAGCAGAGTCTACGCGATCTAATTCCGTTTGTCATTAAAATAATTTATGAGGGTTAATTAAGAAAGTTTTAATCTATATATGTTCGAAAATCTCTATTTTAATAAAAACTATTTATATTAATGGCGCATTTGAACTGTATTCTTCATTAATGGAAACCTTTTTATGTCTTACGATTATATGCTTAGCAGCGATTAAAAAGACGGTTTTTTTAAGTACCTGGCTAACCAAGCAATAAGCCATTGCATCTCGCTGGCAGTGGATCTATCCCCCCGGAACCCTCATATAGTTTTACTGTCAAAGTTTTTACTGCCCAAAATAACCGTTGTGTTCGCAATTTGTCGTTGTCCCAGTTAATTTCCACGTCTTGGGAATAAACTAATCAACGAGTTGGCGTCTGTTTTCGTTGCAACACTACTATACGCTTCAACATATTTTCAGAATTATTTATCATCAACATCAGCAACTTTGAAGTCAGTATTAAGTCGAAATGTATGAGTCGAAAAGTTAAGGATACGTTAGTGTAAATTGGGTATTTCTCATTTAGATTTGTGAGTTGTCACAGCCATGTATTGTATAAAAAGTTACCTAAACTTAAATTTCAATATTTTTTATGAGAACTGAAAGCTCGTCGTAGGGGCTACTTCACAAATAAATATCAAAATGCTGGGCCTCCTGGAATCCTTTAATTTTCGAACATGGTCGTGACACAACTGTCAAACTAAATAAGAATGACCCTTTTACCAAGCGCACCGAGCGCTTTCTCAATAAGTTTGAACATTTAGATCACGTCTTTGATGTAAGTAAAAATTAGAAGGCTGATCAAGTCAATGATGCTGAGCAAGATCCATCACATTTTCCATAGAAAGTTTGTATAGAAGTTTCCCTTTTTGTTACCAGATTCCTATATATTTTTCGTAACAAAAAAGGAATGATTCATACAAACATTTTGGGACATTTTGGGAAATGTGGTGGATCTTGCTCAGCAAAATTACTAGGCTACCATTTTTTTATTTCAATATAGAAAACGTGATTCACAAGTACAAACTTTTTGAGAAATTGTCATGTAATCTTGTAAGCTGTTTTTTGAAATGAAACTATGGAAACGCAAGACACCTGGGGCCTGTTTCTCGAAAACTTGTAACTTGTAATATAAGCGTAAGTCCTTATCTTATTAATCTTATTATTGATTTTAAAAAGAGACTTCCACTTGTATTACAAGTTACAAGCTTTTGGGAAACGGGCCTCTGCTGTCATTGAAAGGTGTAAAGATTCAATGTGTGCCTAGTATTTAAACACACATAAAAAAACCTTTTACGAGATATTTTATATGCGATATGATATTATCCTTCTTTATAGTTTTCAATATTTCATGAATCACTGTCACGGTAACCAAAGATAATATTTTGTTGGTAGATCCATTAGTCAGTGTCAGTTAAGTTTTGCTGAAAGATTCACACAATACAAATAAATTACGTCACGCCACTCCTATGGACATTGCAAAATTGAAAGCTATTATCCTATATTTTAATAATCTTATAACCACGTGAATGATTTGTGTACCTAATATTATTTTTTTTAGTAGTACGATCAAACTTTACATTAAACTCGGAAAGCATGCAGTATAGCTGCATTATTGGTATGTTGTTTAGATACCATAGGGTATAAAATCACGTTTTGTCAGCAAAAAAGTTATGCTAGCTATGTATAGTATATGAAAAAATACGAAATTTACGGTCATTTTTTAGTTTCTGATTTTTATTAAGAAACCTTACGAACAAAGTATATGAAAAAATAAGAAATTTACGGTCATTTTATAGTTTCAGATTTTTATTAAAAAACCTTACGAACAAAAATGCAGTGATACTACTTGATTTGCGAGTTTAGGGTAAAATGATGTAAGGTTTGACTGTACTTCGGTGTTTCTATGCGATTTTGTTACGCATTTTTTTGTTCATTACCATCACCACTTTATTTTTCGTTTTATAAAAGCAAACGAGACTATTATGCCAGAATAACAGACAAACATGCGTCTGCTACAAAATAATCGAAAATGACTCCACTATTTATACGCAGTTCGTCAATAATTTGGGAATGGTAATGACTTGATTTTTGCGACTGAATAATCGCATAAACTATTCCCTATTAAATCACAAGTTATACGCACATAAACTGATAACTATTATTACACGCACCACCATCATAGTATAAACAACATATAGATACCACGCATAGTAAATACCAATGTTGCTTAGCTAAATCTCATCAAAATAGTGTTTTTAGAGAAGGGATACATCGAGTATTGATAGAGGTAATTGGTCATTAGTAAACCAATCACTTTCGTTATTAGTGTGACTTAAAACGGGATATTTACCCTGTAAATTGAAATTATTGAGCACCCTGTATTTTGCCACTGGTTTTCAGCACTATAATTATCCCAATTTAAGTCATACCTACTAATAATATAAATGACCATGTTAGTTTAACATCTTGCTCTCAGTTTACTTTGATATTTTTATAAACATCACAGACTTAATCATTATTATTATTTTCTCCTCTTTTCTGTTTTCTTTTTCTCTAGTTTACGCTTTATTTTTTCCACCATATCCTATAAAACTTACCCGGTTCATTTGATCCTAAGTAAAAGCATTTTGTTGAAGTCTTATGTGACTTTATACATTTTGAATTTGCTAGCATGAAATACACACATAAGAGCTCTTCTTACATCAATAGCTTTCATGCATTTCTCCAAAGATTCCACAATATTGGTTGTTACAGACAGTTCGGTTTTCATAAGATCAAAGTTGGCACACAAAGCTGATGTGGATCGGCAAAAATCGGAATATGTCATTATAGAAGCCCTTCCTTACAAAAGGTTTTGTAGAAAGATTTAAGTGAAGGTCGCGTCGAAATTCATGATAAAGTTCCGTATTTATTATTCATATACAGGCTGAATTCTAATTGTTGATACAAAATAATAAAACATGAATCAAAGAGAAGTATTAAATAACAAACTATAATTTGCCTTTAATTTTCTAGATTGCTTTTTTTTCACTTTGGTTTTAATCATTTATTGTAAGTGTAAACTATGATTACCTATGTGTTTTTCGTTGAATTTAACTGAGCGCATGTCATGTCAAAGTAAATTGTTAACGTGTATTTTCCTTATGTCTATTTTGTGACCATAGAAAATAAAAAACTTATTCTAGTATCTACACTTTTAATTAATTCGCATAACACAAAGACACACTTTGACCTTGAATTTCCCGCTGAAAGTATCAAAAAAATTTTAGTGACCAGTCACACTACTGACGATTTTGATATTTTTTTTTTATTTTGGTCTTGTGTACGATAAACGTCCACTTCTGCACCACGGCCCACACAATGTTACGAGCATTGATCGTGCGCAGCTGTCATTGGCTGATGCTCGTTTATGTATATGAATGAGAATGTATTATGTACAATTTACATTAACGCGAAGTTACATCATTTATATGACTAATAGCACAAACATCTCTTCCACAAGGACCCTACGCATCCATTCTTTCATACAATAGTAATTGAGTTGAAGCACTTTTCCTTTTGTAAGCAACCCTTGGAATTGAATAGGGCGAAACTTTATGTATAATAGGTACGTGGGTGGAAATAAATATGCTGAAGTGCCCTTTCATTTGAACCTACAACCATGACCAAAAGTATTAGCCAGTATTGTATTTACACATTTGTAAGTCAAATTTTTGCTCCATAGCTTAGTCGCTAGCGAACCTGTCTGTAAAGCGTAGCTGTAGAGGTTTCGTGATCAAATCCCGGTGAGGTAATCATTTTGTGAATCGTTCACTAAAATATTTTCTTCTTCTGTCATGTCTACTCGTATCGTAGTATCGTGGCTTAATAACTACTACACTAGCCTCAGTTGAGTCTATCCTTGTGATATAATGTTCCATGATACTTATTTATTACTATTATAGGCAACTACCTACTTAGACAATGTTGCACTAAAATTGATTATATTTTAAAACTTATAGTAACTTTCATTGTTTTTAGGGCTGGCAGCATTGCAAAAACTATACTTAAATTGTATTATTCAAACCAGACTGCTGCAATTTTTTTATCGTACTTACATATTCACGACTAGACAATAATTATCGGTTTATTACTTAACTAGCGACCCGCCCCGGCTTTGAATGGGTACAAGACTGATACTAAAACCCTCTTGAAGAATCCTTTGTGTAGTTTTAAAGTTTAAAGCATACATAGTGATATAGGGAGAGAGAAAGCGACTTTGTTTTATTCTATTTAGTGATAAAATATGGGACACTCATCAATACTTTTGACCACGGCTGTAGCTGTATTTGCTGTTGTTAACTCGCAAAGTAATAATGATAGGTACCAATATAATTATTTAGCCTGCTTTTTAATTAAAGTCATAATATTGGCTTAGTAAATGGGTACTGGTAAATGAGCAAAATAAGGCTTCCTGATCCCAAACCGAATGTTATAAAAATTAAAATAATAGAGGTACATGAATGAGTAATGAGTGACAAAAAGGAAGTACAAACCCTTCCAATAAATAAAAAAAAAGATCTAAGAAAAACCGCGACTTACACGTTTTTACTACTTTGGTATCTTAAGATTCGTGTAAAGCTCGTAACTTAGTATTGTCTGGTAGTTGAATTTTCAATACTTTTAATACAAATTACGTACCTAACTGTTTTATCACCGTACTTACCAAAACCATTGTGAATCAATCTGACTTCGATTTTCAGAAACTACTAACAAATTTTACAGCTGCCAGACAAATTGATAATTGAAGTCGTGTTTATTTAATAGTAGCAAAGGTTCATTAAAAATGTTCGAAAATTATGTTCAGTTAAACAAAAAGATTCCATGCTACAACCATGGTAAAGGTAAAAAAAACAATGCAGCTTTTGTTCATATTAAATTTTATTTTGATTACATTCGTACAATCGCCGTTAGATATATCGTATCGTAACGTGAATACGCCTTTATTGCCATAACGATAGAAGCGTGTTCAGATAATTTTGAGCACTCCGGACGCTACGAATGCTACGATATATCTGATGGCGACGTACGTTTTGAGCTGATTCATAACTTACTTGTTTTTCTGCATTTTGGTTTCGAGCGTTGTTGATGGTTCCCTGAACTTATTTAATTTAGGTACAATTGTACAATATCTTCTGCAAAGGCATAGTAAATGCTGAAAGGTCACTTTTTATTTGTATTGCTAAAGGACTAATATCAATTTTGAATTAATTTGTATGATACACAGTTAGGTACTAAGTCATTAAATCCTGAATTCAAAACAAGCAAGTGTTGTTTATAGCTCGATTTACTCGCTAATTCGATCAACCTTACTTAATATAAGTCGTATTCAATTACGAAATTTAATTATAGACCCTCACTTGATTGCCTAAAATACGATTTAAGAGGGACCCGTGTAATTAATACAAAAGCTTAAGTTGATTTAACTTCACTTGCGCTGGAGCCCCTTAATTTATCAAAACATATACCCAAACAGGGCCTCTGTTGTACTATATGCGATAAAATTTGGATTGGAGACTAATGGTGGACTAATGTCAAACTGAGTGGACGCTCGAGCGGAGCGGGCAGCGGGGTGCGCGGCGGGCCGCGGCGGTGGCGTCTATGTCAAACAAAATTGTAAACGTAGTCGAAGGCGCGTGGCCTGAGTGCATGCCGTCCAAATCCCTTGGACGCTCCACGCGTCGCCACACGCGCCGCTCGACGCTCACCACTCAAAAATTTTATGATTAATGATTACACTCAAATGAGTGATACCTATACATTCGATTATGAACTTCAACATTTGGATCCACATTTGCGCAGTCCCAAACTTTCACTTATGAACGCCTCTGTCCAACATCGCAGAGAAAATAAAACAAAGTATTTTCTTGAAATAAAAAATATGAAAACGGATAAACTCGCGTATATTAACTAATTTTAACTTCATTCCGACGTTTCGAACACTTTACAGGGTTCGTGGTCTGCGGATGACTCATTCCGCCCGATACGTGTCGCCGCTAAGACCGTTTGCGCTGCTCTGTAGGCTTATGATGGTACCGTGTTTAATCGTTTGTCGTTGTTGCCGTCAGGTTCTAACAAGTATGTAAGTGCGAAAGTGATGCTTAACACGACAAAAAGTTAAAACGGGACCATCATAAGCCACCTGACTCGTGGCATGGTTCAAACCGCCACGCCAGTGCGTTTAATCTCGCCGCCCGCCGCGCGATTTAGCCCACAGCGAATTCTCGTGGCATGCCAATATAGCGGTCTTGATTTTGTTTAATTCGCTCGTCGCTGGTCGCTTTAGCCAGTCGTCTTAGACCAAAGTCGTGGCCAGGACATCAGGCATTATTACACTGCGTTTTTAGGGGCGGGTTTTTATACTTCAAAATTTTAAAGTAGGCTTAGGTAGCGCACACTAGTCGTGATCTCCAAACGGGATAAGTAGGTATGTACAATTGTACATAGGTACATATCATGTATGTACTTATTTTATCGTATTGCATACTTTACGTTTAATAGCCTTCGAACCCTAGTCACCGTTGGTACCTTACCGGAGCTTTTTATATGATTTTCCTAAATACGCGTAATAGTCATGGCTGTTTTCTGTGTATTGAAGTTTTCTAAGATAGTAGTGAACATCGACACAATTAATACCTAAGCAAATTTACAAGAATGACAGATGGACATACAATGAAGCAATCAATTTTTTCCTTTAATTAATTTGTCAATCGGCAGTACAAAAACTTACAAATAAGGCGGGGTTTTATTGCTTTGTCAGTACACATACTACGAAACGCTATTCATAATAGAGAAGGAAAGGAAGGAATATTCGTTTATAATTACAAGTAATATGACCTATCAAAATGCAGTGCTTATTATAATCTAGCAATCCAATTCACATATATCGTTGTTAAATCAAATGCGCAGAATATAAGGCCCTAAATGATGACTTTGAGACTTTGTGTATGCAAAAACAACTTTGTTTTACAAGCTTCACTAAGACGAAATTAATGTAGCGGTTTAACTACAAGATGACCTAGACTTGGAACTCCCAAGACTCCTCGTAATAGTTAACAACAACATTTCATACAAATTACGTTGTTAGTTAGATATAGTAGAGTCAAGGGCATAACATTAATATGCTTACACTTTTTAACCGACTTTAAAAAAGAGGAGATTTTCAATTATTTGTATAAATGTTATTCGATATCTCCGAGAATCGTGAACCGTTTTTTTATCGATCAGGTATAACCCCGATATGGTCCCGTTGGCACCAAGTCGGGGTCGAATGATGGGAACTTTGAGAAATCCGTTGAAATCGGTTTTAAGTTTTTTTTTTTTATTTGGTGATCATTCGCCAAATTCAATGTCGAAAGATAAGTGTAGCACGCT
>JALPQI010012504.1:0-30996 GCA_025490895.1 Thaumatotibia leucotreta | reverse complement strand
GTACGCAAATTGATAGACATAAAATGAGATAGTAAGGAATTCCTTATTAAATAGCGTATTCATCATCATCATACTAAATGCAGGTTACACTCACGTTTTTTCAGTCGGCTTCAGATCGATATGTTTCGCTCCGTATATGAGGAGCTTTTTCAAGAGCCGATCGCCATAGCTGCGTGATGAAGAGTAACCCAGAGTAATCCGCCTGAAATATAATTTTAGTATGAAAATTTAACGAAAGTTTTGTGTTTCAAATCATTGATTATTCTGAGCCGATAGACATACTGCTGGACATAGGTCTCCCTCAATAGAATGGTTATTGCCGTAATCGCCACGCTTGGCAGGAGAGTTGGCGATCGCAGTAGCTATTATCTACGTGCTGTTTTAGTCTCATTAAAAGTATTTATGTACAAGCATACAGTTAATAAGTTTTATAATTTTTATTCATAATTATGTTTTGATATGCATTGAAAATTGTTATTATCGCCTTATTGTTTGCTTTTATGACAAATACAATACTAATGTACATGTACAAGTATATAAAATATTTCGTTGAAACATGACAAATGGTTTGTAAGCTGCATTTTTCTCTCCTTACACGAAATGCGTTCACAAATTACTTTTTACCGCAACTGTGAAAAACCATTTTTGTGCATTATTTTTTACGACTGCTCGCTTAGCCGGTAACTTTTAAATGTAAGCCGTGGACTTTTGTACTGGAGACCTTTTTTTTAATTGCGGCTGCATTTCAGAGGTGAATAAATCGCTTGACGCTACCTATTAGAAAGAAAAGCCTAAGCACTGTGTTATAAAACTTTTACCTGATTCCGGAATAGTTTTATACAAATAAAATAAATAAATATCTTGGGACATCTTACACAAATCGACATAGTCCCACGGTAAGCTCAATTAAGGCTTGTGATGTGGGCACCAAGCGACGATACGTATAATAGATATACAGTGTGTGGTCTTTAACACGGGAGAAAAATGAAATGAGTGACTCCTTAGACTATCAGCAATAATCCTGTAAAGGTCCCGGTGTTTCAAAGTGGTTAAGTTTGGAGATATTGTCATTCAAAGCTATGGACCTTTAGTACTGGATCTTGGCATCACGATGTCGTAGCTTGTCAGTCGCAAGACATCTTGATAGTATACCAGGTAGGAAGTCATAACAATAATTTTGTTTGCATTTTTACACTAATTTGTTACGGTTTAAAAAAAAAATTGTACATTTTTCAATGATTCAAAAATGATAAGTTATTGATAACTTTTAATTCAAGTAAATGAACCCATAATAATGAAAAATACATGAACAAAAAATTACAATTTTTTTTTTTTTAAATTACAATATGTGGAAATGATTGTTGATCAGCTTATTAATGCACCGTTTAAATTTTCACCCCGGTTGTAGGCCACACACTGTAGAAGAAACATATTTATAGATACTTAAATACATAAACAGCCACGACCAAGGAACAAATATTTGTAAGAAATAAATACACAAATAATGCCCTCGCCGGGATTTGAACCCGAAATGCCATTAAAATCCTCGGTACAGTGAATGGATCTGAAAATCGAAGAATATTATCATTAGCTACAACAATTAACAAGCAATTCAATGAATGAAAGAATAAATGATCATTCATCATTCATTCATTCAACAACACAAAATCACGATACTAGTTAAACCATAGGATTTGAATTCAAAACGAAGTTCCGTTGAACTCCGTAATTTAATATTTCTTACATCCCGGCAGTACAGTCGAGTGCATTTCTCGCGAATATGAGTCGCTTTGTCCCAGCGACATTTCGATTCTGATTGCTTACCGTGTCCACACATGTTGAAGCAATTTTTTTACAGTGTGTTACCATTACCCGGGCTTTTATTAAAACGGGTAATAATACGCATTACTAGCAATCGTTTTCAAGTATTAACATTTGACAAATATTTAAATTGACCGTACAATTAAGTTTATTTCCTCCGAACGATCAGTGTAACGCGTGTACTGCTTCGTTGTCAAACGTTGTGAGTACTTGCGATCTGTCATTGTCAAATGCAAATTAACAATAAAATTAATTTTGAAGTACATGGCTTCTCAATTAAATTTTCTTAGAAAGTTAATTAGGTACTCAAAATTAGAATTTTGTATCAAATAACGCTAACGGTTTGGCTAAAAATCTGCATCGCTTTTTTGAGTTTCAATAGAATCCAGCCAAAATCATGGTAACACACTGTAACTGTAAATTCGCACCTTTAGTGCAACAATGACCTAATTTCCTAACTATTAGTTAGGAAATTGGGTCATTGTTGTACTAAAGGTGCGAATTTTTCTTATTTATCAATACCATAATGTGGATAAAATTGTTAAACTAGTAAATTGTCCCGCAGATGAACAGAATAAACGAATTACCCATAGCTTTACATACAGTTATGTACAGAGATTAGATATATATAATTATGACCAGTACTATTTTTCATCACACACATTTGTACAATAATAATTATTTTTGTTTGATATTATGATCCTCTATTTATTTCTGTCTTTTATAATAATGTCTATAATAATCTTTTTTTTTATGTAATACATTCTTTAATGCATGTTATTTTAATAAGATGTATTATTATACTGTTTTGAAAAAATAAGTCCACCTGAGTTTCTTACTGGTTCTTCTCAGGAACGGCGTAGGGTTTGAACCAGTAGTAGATTTTCTTTTCTCTCTCTTGATAATGTCAGACGATTCGAAAGTGCTTATTAATAAGCTTACTTGAATAAAGAATAGTTTGACTTTGACTTTTGACTTTGACATCATCATCAGCTTATCGCAATCGACTGCTGGACATAGGCCTCCCCAATTTCACGCCACCGTTTTCGATCTCCGGCTGCACGCATCCAGCACCTGCCAGCCATCTTGCGCAAGTCGTCGCTCCACACCTGAGGGCGTCCTACACTACGCTTGCTAAGACGCGGTCTCCACCCAAGAACCCGTTTACCCCAACGGTTGTTGGTTCTACCGCGGTATCCTGCCTTTTCGCAGAATTTCATTTTGCGGAATATCACTTTCCAACCAACTTTTCGCAGGTGATCCATTTGGCATAGGTACCAACATTTACCAAAATATTATTTTTAAACTTTTATCTGGCCAAATTTTCATTTGGCAACTAAAATAGGTTAGGTTGGAACATGGTAATATGCGAAAGATACTTGTGTGTAGTTTTTTTTTTCAATTTCCCATTTGATTAAATATGCCAAATGAAACTATGGGTATAATACTTCGGAAAGTGATAATGTGCCATAAAATGTTCTGCTGGATAAATAAAATAAATAAATATATTGGGATATCTTACACAAATCAACCTAGTCCCACGGTAAGCTCAATTCAGGCTTGTGATCTGGGTACCAGGTGACGATATATATAATAGATAGATACATATTATTATATAGATACTTAAATACATAGACAGCCATGACAAAGGAACAAATATTTGTGATAAATAAATAAACAAATAATGCCTTTGCCGGGATTCGAACCCGGATCCTCCAGCTTCGTAGGCAGGGTCACTACCAACTAGGCTACGAAGGCTGACAGATGGATAATCTCATTTCTAATTCGCAGAGAGATGCCGAGCATAGTCCATACCTCGCTGAGCGACCCTGAACTTGTATCTCCTAATATGCTTGAGAATTTAATCATAGATAGGTACTCGTACACATCAAATAAAAAAAATAAATATACATATAAGTGTTGTTTAATTGTTTCAAAGTGATGTTACATGGGTCGCGCAAACTCGCTGGTACGTAGTAATATATTATGGTCGAGTCGTCTAATGTAATGAACAACTGGGGAAAGCCGTTGCAATATTATAACAGTTTTGGTAAAATATTCCTACCTTCTCGCAGAAACATTGTTATTGAATTATACTTCGGTTATTTCAATAGTCACTACATAGAACCTACACTACACTGCATAGTCCGTCCCTATGTACGCTTAAATCTTTAAAACTACGCAACGGATTTTGATGAGATTTTTTTAATAGGTAAAGTAATTCAAGAGGAAGGTTTTTATGTAGGTATAGTACCCGTGCGAAGCCGGGGCGGGTCGCTAGTAATCAATATTACGAGAACTTCATGGAACGTTTGGTGTTGCAAAGAAAAGTCGAAGGCAAAAGATCTCGTGGCTCCCCAACACGATAGACGGACCTCATTAAGTCCATCAAAGAAAATACCATCAACGACGGCTCATCATCATCATCTCAGCCACAAGACGTCCACTGTTGAACATAGGCCTCCCCTCTGGACCTCCACATGTACCGGTTAGATGCGACCTGCGTGTCCCGGCGACCTTCAAGGTCGTCTGTCCATCTTGTGGACGTCCTACGCTGCATTTGCCTCTCAATCCAAAAATAGAGCCACATGGCGATCACGAGAGCTGCTGTGGTGCAAAAATCGACCTTGACATGACCACGACCACTCTGTTAAGAGTGCACGACTAAGAAAAATCAATATTACAAATAGGATCAGGGATTAGTATTAAGATGAATTTTTTGAAGATCACCGACAGACGCTGGATGCAGGTCGCTTCCAACCAGTACATGTGGAGGTCCATAGGGGAGGGTTATGTTCAGCAGTGGACGTCTTATGGCTGCAATGCTGATGATGATGACTGAGAAACTGTTAAAGCCAAAGTCAAACGATTCTCTCTTCAAGGAGATACAACAATAACCACTTTTAATTCGCCATACAAAGTAAAATAAAATCTACTTGTATTTCTGGATCTGGATGGTGTAGGGTTAACACCATTGAGAAGAATCCGGCAAGAAACTCAACCGGACATATATTTTCAAATAATAATACATCATTAAATACGAGTGATATCGCCCCAATCAGTATTTTCATCAAAACTTATAGCGCTTCAAACCAGACGCTTATCCCGAAAAGCCGCTCAAAGTATTTCATTAAGCAATTACTCCCGGCGAAGATAACCACGTAATTAATAGTTACCTCCCCCCTTGTACCCCCTTCCGTGACGAGATTACCAGCTTTTCATTAATGGAAGAAAATTAAAGGGCACCGTTATAGGATACGCAATATTAAACGGTGTTTTGTAAATTTTGCTTCAAATTTTAAGTGTGAGCCTTTTACGTTCTGAGAGCTACTACGATCCGAGCCCAATCTGAATTGCGATTTATCAGTTTAATATGGCCTGTGGAGACGTGTGGTGACGGCAGTAAGAATACATTTGTCACCACCCCAACTCCTGCGGGTGTCGTAAGAGTCGACTAAGGGATTGAAGTGTCACTGACCATTATTTAATAAAACATTGATGATGAGTATCAGCGTCATCATAGTGGACACATTACTGCGATCGCCAATCCGCTTGCCCAGCGTGGTGATGCATTTACCTCCTATTGCGTCTATACGCATAGTTAATAGGATAAGCCTACGTCCAGTATTGGACTATCACAGGCTGATAATGATGAATGATGATATTAAATGTCAAAAACTGATAAGCAAAACCTAACCTGAATTGCATTAAGAGATTATGACAGCCGCCCTGTTTAGGTATTAGTTTTGGAAACTATCTTATTATAAAAGTATTAGATGTTGTATATGTATTATACTAAGGAATTAAAGTGTTGCTGAGTATTTATTTATGGAATATTGATGATGGGCAGCAACCTTTTACATCCTAATGCGTCTACGAACATCAGCTAAGGTCCTACAGCAGTAGACTAATATAGGCTGATGACGATGATATATTATTATCTTAAGCACTACTTAATAAATAACTAGTCGTATAAACAAACCCGAAATAAATAGTTACAATTATATATTTTCTCAGACATAATTAATCTTTCTTATTACCCGGTCTGGCACAAACGAAATATAACGAACAAAACGCGCAAAAAAGGAACGGTAATGATAAATTATGGTAATGATGTGAGATAATCACAGTGGGAATGTCTTAGCAGATTATGTAAGTCGGGGATGATAATGATAATGACGTACAGTAATTGAATAGCCAGAATGAATAATATGAGGGGTGTACCAGTATGTATTTACCGAAAATTCCTATAAAGTCCTATAATTCGTTTTCTGGAATAGCATTGATGCGGAATGCGAAATAAAACATAGTAATTTTTGTTGTAAAGTATCTTTATTTAATATATTTATGTGAGCATTAAAACAATATTGGATTAACGTATGACTTTTTTTTTGGATACCTACTAAAAGGGACCGCTTTTTCGAGAACTAGTATTATGATATTGTTTATACGCCATTACCGTATGCGTGGTGCACCACAGTAGAGTTATCCGTATCCATTTTCTTGACACTCTAAACAATTATTATTATTATTTGTATCTCTTTTGTTTCACGGGCTATCACGTCCCGGTTAATAGAATTGCGCGGGGATATACATATAGATCCAACACCTAGAGGTCTTTTGGAGAAATTTGCTGTGTTTGTACACCTGCTGCAACCCATTCACGGGCACAAAAATAGATATCTGTGAACCGGTTCCAGCAGACATATAGAGGCTATTGGAATTATGGAAAAGACTAAGTTATGGTGATGAAGGTTGGATGGATAAGTTGGTTGGACTATTAAATAGTTGTTGGTTCCGTGTAAATTCAGTGCTTGACAATGGAGACCTATTTAGGCTCTCCGAAACATGTCTCGCATACTGATGACACGTGAGTTTAACGGTTTAATTTCAAACATTTTTTTTAATATTTCAAATTTATTGCCATTTAAACCTGATATATAAAAGCTGTAAGTAACAAATGGAAACAGATACGTAATAAACACAATCCTCAAAATATCTCACAAAACGACCCTCTATTTACTTATATCGAGGGTGGTAAGTGTCAGGTTATGACGCTACACATTCTCATCATTAACAAATTGATATAACCAGTCTAAGTTTGATCTCCGATTAAATAAAGATATTTTAATATTCAAGTTCAGGATTAAAATGGTGACGTAGATATTTTTAGCGATGGCAATGAAAAACTTGACAAGTTATAAGTGCTGTGATTTGTCACGTTATTTTGTTTGTGTTCTATGAGAAATGAAAATATTGCAATGAAAGGGTTATTATTGCAGCCGGTAGGATTTTTGTAATGTGTATTTCATTACATTTATTATTTGTTTAAGGGGTGTTCGAGTGGATATTGGACACTTATAGCTGACAAACACTTCAGTCTTTGTTTTAATAAAAACGAATGGACATGTCATTTTACATGCATGCCCATTACTGCTGATATCTTATAATTACATATTTGCTGGGACTTCTTTCAAAACTGTACAATTTATATACATTAATCGTCCTACTTGCGTAATCGACAGCAATTCGTTCGATCCAGTCAGTCTTTCTCTGGCTGGTGTGATCTCCTGCCTGGGGTTCCACAGGGCGGCATTCTCTCTCCTCTCCGTTTTTCAATTTTTGTCAATATGATCGCCTCCAACTTTGGCTGCTCTTACCATCTTTATACTGACGATCTGCAGTTGTATACTCAGGCAAGCATCAAGGACATCGATCATGCAGTTTCTATTATGAACGATAGTCTAAGCCGTCTTTCTGCATGGTCAAGCTCGTTTAGGATCACGGTAAACCCATCCAAATGTCAGGCTATTGTGATTGGTAGTCCCCGAATGCTTGCTTTGGTGGATATATCTCGCGTGGCGCCAGTTTTTTTTGAGAATGTCATCATACCACTGTCGCCTCACGTGAAAAACTTAGGCCTGATCATAGATAGTGGCCTTACGTGGGAACCCCAGGTATCTGATGTATGCCGCAGAATAACGAATTCATTGAGATCGCTCTATAGATTCAAAATTTCAATCAATCAATCAATCAAACAAAGCGTTTATTTGTAAACATAGGTATTTACAGTATGTGGATGGACAAGAATTTCAGAAGTTCTGCTATGCTTTACCCAGAGGTGTACAACAACTAGTTACAACAATCATTATGTAGATAATCAATACAATCAATAATACAAATTAGTTAGAAATAAATTATTAGTAAATGTCACGTTTTAAAATTATAAATTATTAACAATGGATAAAGAAACATAAATTATTGGTCAGTCAACATTTATAAATTATCATTTAAATAATCACTTATAGAATAATAGCATTTGTCAATTAATAGTGTAAATAATTTATTTTTAAAAAGTGGCATTTGCAGTAGTTTCAAGGAATGAGGCAAGTTCTCCCAGTATCAACAAAGGTCCTTTTAGTGCAAGCTCTTGTCCTTCCCATCAATAATAATGATTATGCTGATGTGTATTACTCTAATGCCACTCAGGTTGCTCTTAATAGGCTGGACTGACTTCTCAATAACTGTATTAGGTTCATATTTGGCCTCCGGAAGTACGATCACGTATCTGCGTATCGTAAAAAGTTAAACTGGCTCCCCATACGTGAGCACTGAGCGCTTTGTCTTTTATGTACGCTATATTCTCTTCTTTTTGATCCCACCACTCCTCAATATCTCGGATCGAAATTCAAATTTATTACTGCTCGCCCAGGTTGTTCTGCTCTCCGTACATCCCGTAGGCTTAAACTTTTCATTCCTCCCCATCGCACTGGTTTTGTGACCAATTCCTTCACTCTCCAGGCCATACGTCTTTGGAGTGAGCTTCCACTCAACGTCAGAAAGGCACAGACAAAGTTTACCTTCAAGCGCATGTTACGCAAGCATTTATCTGACATATTGCGTGATTGATTATCCGCATGGTATTTCTTTGTTGGTACCTAAATTTATTATAAATAAATTTATTTTAACATATTATATATGTATGAAAATATACCGAAATATTTTCTTTTTTTTTTCGAATACAAAAGCCTGCACCACACAAACCTTTCGTTTTGCCCAATAGTTGACTGGTAGAGAATGCCTTAAGGCATTAAGTCCGCCATTTGTACTTTTTTATTGCGCAATAAAGTTTAGATTAATTAATTAAATAAATCTAACTTACGTAGGGTAGTTAAGCCGGTTCACCGGCCACTTTGGTTTTCGGCCTTTTTCATAGTAAATGTATGAAGCGTTGGATGACCGAGAACTAAATTTATCTGTCCCTTGTGGCATTGTATTGAGGATGCTGGCGGCATTCCCTCACTATATCGCAATACTGATGCGTTGTGCGAGGAAGTCACCAGTTCTTCGATGTTTAGTTACGTCAAGCAGACGTTTTGCGATTTCAGCAAACAATTTGCGTGCGCTGGGGCCACATGAATCTAAAGTTCCTATTGCGCTGGGACATATTTTAGCAATTTTTCATTGAATTTCAAATATTTATATGTTTGAATACAGGGCTACTACCGCGAACACCGAAGTTCGTAAATTTCAGGGATTTGTCTCTGTCATTCCAACGAAGGCATAATTAGAGTGACAGAGAAAAATACCCGAGATTTACGAATTTCGCGCGTTCGCGGCAGGACCACATAAAGGTTAATCCAGGGCTTAGGGGTCTCAAGTGATTCCTACCCGAGGGTCAGTTAATGAATCTACTTTATTAAAGAAGTTGTTTGGTTATTCGGTACAATGAATGGCAAAATTTACAGACAATGAGATTTTTTGTTCTGGACTTTAAGAGCATTCCATGGGCTGTCCCGAATAAACGTGTGTATATTTCGATAAGTTGAGTTTTCTTTGAAGTTATTAGTTATTGTAATTATATATTTTTGAGTACTTTCAGACTCCTCTAGTCGGGTGAATAAGTATCAGAACGTTTTAAGCGCCTAATTTTGGCGGCAATATTTTTGACGAAGTTTCTAAACGTCTGAATGTTATACTTCGTCATTTGTATAAGGCACTGGTCTCACCGCGAGCTACTAAGCTATGAACTATCGGCTATAAACACGAACAAAAGATACGCACTCCCGTGTAAATAAAAGAGACACGGCGATACTCGCCCGGCGGTGATAGCTGATAGCTGAGCGAGTATAGCCGTGTCTCTTTTGAGTGAGTGGTCAGTGACACTTCAATCCCTTAGTCGACTCTTACGACACCCGCAGGAAGAGTTGGGGTGGTGACAAATGTATTCTTACTGCCGTCACCACACGGCTTATGCACCTTTAGTTAAATATCCAAACATTGGCCATTTAATACGACGTGGGCAGCTAAAAAAACAACAAAAAAATAAAACCATATTCCCGTGGTTGTCGTAAGAGTCGATTAAGGGATTTAAGTGTCACTAATCACACGTTTATCTTTATTGAAGGTTGATGATGGGCAGCAGCGTCATCATAGAAGACACACCACTCTGCGATCGCTAACCCGCTTGCCCAGCGTGGCGATTAGGGGCATTTCTCCTATGTCAAGGATACGCGTAAATAATTGGAAAGGCCTTATGTCCTACTGTGGCTGAGGCAGGTTGATGATATGTCTATTTAGTAAAGAAAAGGGCCATGCTTACTGACGTCATTCGTCAGCCTACGAAGCCTAGTTGATAGTGACCCTGCCTACGAAGCTGGTGGTGCTGGAGGAAGATTATTTGTGTATTTATTTATCACAAATCCTTGATCGTGGCTGTCTATAGTGTCTTTTTATTTAAGTATATGTGTATATATCGTCTCTTGGTACCCACATCACATGTCTTCATTGAGCTTACCTTGGGACTAGGTCGATTTGTGTAACATGTCCCAAAATATTTTATTTTAAGTTTACCAACGTCCGTAGGATTCGAACCTCTCAACCACACAGTCTCAATCGTAAATAGAATGTTCAGGGTATTCCCAGTTTCTAATAAGGCTTGGCACTTTTGACTAAAGGGAAAATATTTAATAAAAGTATTTTGAATGTTCCACGAAAAATTATTTCATGATAAAATTGTAAAACGAATATCTTTTAGTTCTTGCAAAATATTTTAATATATTACTTGGAAGAGAATTAGTAGAAAGTAAATCCTTTGTCTCAGCGGTTTAACAAAGGATGCATTTAAGAAATATTTCAGTTTCCTTATAAGGCAGACGAAGACTCGACTCACATTTTGCACTGATATTGTCACCCGTTGTCACTCAACTTTATGTCATCGACATAAAGTTCAATATCTAACAAATGAAGCTTCAAACAATTTTTATCTCATTGTGCGTTGTCACAAATCAATGGCAGCTAAAAATTAACCTTGTATCAAGCTTGTTAGGGTTCATTTTACCTTCAGACGAATATAAGAGGATTTAAAAGTAATCGGATGATATGTGCCTCTTTCTAGGAGACTTATGAATAACCTTTATGTAATTGTACTTAAGATTTAAAATGGCGTGAATGCTCTTACAGATTACGTCGTAATTTTGAAGCACGCATTTCGTTCCGTGTTTCACGAAAACGTTTAAGCTTGAGTCACACTGGCGAGTGAAAATCTTTAGGATATCTCCACACCAGCGATTTGAGCGTTAGCGTTAGAATGACTGTTTTTGTTCCAATGGACATGCCCGGCTTACAAAATTGCCTTTTAAAACGGTCCTAAAACTTTGTTGACAAGTGTCTCTTTCATCAAGCTTATGAATTAAATATTAACTCATTATAGTAGTAGGTAGTAGTAATATCTAGTAAATCACTTTAATGTACACAAAATATACAACACAGTTTTGAAGAAATGTATAATAGCGCGCTATTTAGAAACAGCTGTGATTGGACCACCAGTTTTGATTAGCTACAAATAAGTATTCTATCAGAATTTGTCATAAATAGATGTTGCGCCTACATGACACATGCACGGTATTATGAAAAACGTGATGTCATGCCTACGGCGGCACTATTGCACAATCGTTTTTGGTATAGTTTTATGCTTGTCTTAGACATCAAATGAAAACATGAACGGTTTGCATTCTCCTAACTAGGGACTAGGTCGATTTGTGTAAGATTTCCGAAGATATGTTAATTTATTCCAAAGGCCCAGCAATATAAGAGAAATAACCAAAATTTGCTCCTGTAAAGTGTTCGAAACGTCGGAATGAAGCTAAAGTTAGTTAATATACGCGAGTTTATCCATTTTTACAGTTTTATTTCATGTGTAATCGTCGCGGTAACTAAAGAAAATATTTTGATTTCGATTTGTTTGAAAATTGAACTACGTTTTAATTGAATACAATTGCTATTTGTTCAACTTAATCATAATAAAATGTATGGCTTTCAAAATAAATATGATTTAAGTATAAGTACAGGTTGGACTATCGGCATACAAGGATAACATGGTCGCTAGTGTGTGGTTATCCTTACACGACGAATATTTTATGAGCCAAGCTCAGAGGTTAACTATAATATGAGTTCGAGAAGTTTCAAGTTTCTTGTTAAGTGATTCCAAGTTTGGCCTTCGCAGAGTTTCTTGGCTTTTAAATAAATACCAAACAACATAATACAATTATGATATTAATATAATTTGACAATATGTACCTAACAAATCGAGCTCAGAAGTAAGTTCTTTGGTGTATTTCAGCATTGAATATTTAAATACAGACATAAAAATGTTGAATACAGTCCTAGTCCTATTAAGCCACTTTAACAAATGGGAATTCAAGAATGTAGAATCGTTACTGTTTCTGTGTTTGTGTACATGATTCTCCATATCTTTATACTTTAGAGTAAGCAACGTGCTTGTGACACCTTCGAGTTGCAAGTATCTAATGATAAGCATAATAGCAACATTAAATTTGTCTGTTTGCTATCGTTGTAAAAAAAGGCTGCTTCATTTTTGTTTATAGTATCTTATTAAGAGATGAACTCAAAATGGCGTATATTTCAGGTTAGTGATATTTTTCGTCCTAACTCAACGCAATGATTAAAGTACCTATCTACAGATAAGCGTAAAAAGAATCTAATTTCTAAGATTTCAATAATAACATAAACATCAACTTCAAAATCGTTTACTTCAAAAACTCACACCACACGTTTGCTTAGCCTCAAAAAATGTAAACGATTTTGATCCTTGTGTACTGGACATATATATTGAAATGTGTACATATTTTTAGACGTAAATGTACACAGATGCTTCCTTTCCTACACAAACACCCCTCGATACGCAAATATACTGACAGCAACGCAACTGACAATAAGTAAACCTTATGTCTTGGCAATAAGGTTGACAAGCAGTTAAAAGTGTATCGCAAAATCTGTTCCATCTTTAATAAAGACCAACATAATAACGAAATTTGTATTTTACTACCTCGCTCCCCTCGGCCGTTAGAATATCAGCCGGTGCATGCAGTACAAGACGATATCAGATACAGGGTGATTATGATTGATAAACAAATTTTGTGTTGTCGTAAATAAGTAACTTATTACAAAATCGTTGAAACAAGTTTTGATAAAGGAACTGATGATACGGGGATCGGATACCGGCTTTTTCTACAAAAGAATGGTTCTTATTTCGTTTTTCCGTATTATAAATTGAATAATTTGAAATAATTTGAAAATACGACTTCGTTAATCGCATACAATATCGAGTACTATGTAAAGATTATAAAATATTTCATATTTGGCTATTTTGAGGTTTTTCAAAAAACCGGTTTCGATCCCTGATTTCATAATGGATATTTATATGTATTACAAATATGCTTAGTACTTAAATACATTCCAAAAATTTGTAAGTGCCTGTTATTTTTTTATTTTTAATAACATAAAATTACAAACTCATCTTATCAACTAATTTGTCCTTTACGTTTATAGAGCAATGATTCTGCACCGGAAAACCGGATACTTAAAAAATATATATCGCATGTTTTCATTCTAAACATATGTATAAAATGTTTGCCGTGTGGTGACGGCAGTAAGAATACATTTGTCACCACCCCAACTCTTCCCGTGGGTGTCGTAGCAGTCGACTAAGGGACTAAAGTGTTACTGATCATACACTTGACCCGGGTATGTCTGAAAACTACGACCAAGACCACCGGGGGATGGGCAGCAGCATCCCTAAAGTGCGGTGGAGACACTGCGATCGCCAACCCGCATGCCAAGCGTGGCGATTATGGCAACTACCCCCCATGGATTTACAAACAAGGCCGCAGCCCCGAGGTTCCGGCGACCCCCGGTGCCCTGGTTATGGTAGCGGCCAGGGTGCTAGCGGGGTCAGGGGTGCTAAGAATCTCCGGCAAAGATCCGGCTACCACCACCGACGACCTCTGGCCCTGGCAACTTATAACACACGTACACTGCGGACCGACGAAAAGTTAGTGGAACTGGAGGAAGGATTGAGCAAGTTGCGTTGGGACATTGTGGGATTGTCAGAAGTCCGAAGAGAGGGCGAGGACACGATAATCCTAAAGTCCGGCAACTTGCTCTATTTCCGGGAGGGCGACCAACAGTCCCAGGGAGGTGTCGGGTTCATCGTCCACAAGTCCCTCGTAAACAACGTGGTGAAGATCGAGAGTGTGTCGGCTAGGGTGGCGTACCTTATACTCAGAGTATCTGAGAGATACTCGCTGAAGGTCATACAGGTGTACGCGCCGACTTCGACACACTCCGACGACGAGGTGGAGGCTATGTATGATGATATCTTAAAAGCCATGCATAGCTCCAGAACCTACTTCACCGTTGTTATGGGGGACTTCAACGCGAAACTGGGCAAGAGAGATGGTGACGAACTGAGGGTGGGGCAATTTGGGGTTGGACGTCGGAACCACCGGGGCTCTATATCTGCTGGCTGGTTTCTTGGAGAAGGAGGGACTCTACATGATGAACTCCTTCTTTAAGAAACGCGAGCACAGAAAATGGACTTGGATGAGTCCCGACGGTGCAACTAAAAACGAGATCGACTTCATCATGTCGACGAAGAGACATATATTCAACGATGTTTCTGTGATCAGTACGGTTAAAACCGGTAGCGATCACCGCCTGGTAAGAGGCACGTTGAATATATGTCCTAAGCTAGAACGCTCGCGACTGATGAAGTCTACGCTCCGTCCTGCACTCCATCTCCAAAACCCCGAGAGCTTTCAGCTGGAACTCCAAAACCGTTTCGATTGCCTAGGCGATGACGTGGACGTATTCAACGACGGGTTTGTGGAAGCTGTCCATAGCGCTGGGTCTAAGTTTTTTAAGGCCCAGCGGACAAATAAGACCAGAAAGCTCTCAGACTCCACTCAGAAGCTAATGGAAAAAAGGAGTGAACTGGTTCTACAATCCTCAGTTGATGCGACTTTATACCGGCAGCTCCGGTACCGGTACCGGTATCTGTTGAGACAAATCTCTAAGTCCCTCAAACGCGATATGCGCCAATTCCGTACCAAGTGTATAGAAGAAGCCATCGAGCGGAACCAGGGCTCTAAAGTTTTTGCAAGGGATCTGTCTGTTGGGCAAAGCCAGCTCGCCAAATTAAAGACTGAGGATGGTAGAATCGTCACATCCAGATCTGAGCTGCTGAGTGAGATAGAGGGTTTTTATGGACAGCTGTACACGTCAACTAGCAGACCCGAAGTTGATCTAGCGGAACACCTCAGAGCTAGACTGACCCGACACTATACAGAAGACATCCCGGACATCAGCCTGTGCGAGATTAGAATGGCTCTTGAACAGCTCAAAAATAACAAGGCGCCTGGGGAGGACGGAATTACAGCTGAGCTTCTGAAGGCGGGTGGTAAACCGATCCTTACGGCCCTTCAGAAGTTGTTCAATTCCGTCTTACTGGAAGGGAGAACGCCAAAGGCATGGAACAGAGGTGTGGTGGTACTGTTCTTCAAAAAAGGTGACAACGCTTTATTTAAGAACTACCGACCCATCTCACTTCTGAGCCATGTCTATAAGCTGTTTTCAAGAGTCATTACGAATCGTCTTGCACGCAGGCTTGATGACTTCCAGCCTCCCGAACAAGCCGGTTTCCGAAGAGGCTTTAGTACCGTAGACCACATCCATACGCTTCGCCAGGTTATACAGAAGACCGAAGAAAATAACCTGCCCCTCTGTTTAGCGTTTGTGGACTACGAGAAAGCCTTCGATTCGATCGAAACATGGGCAGTACTACAGTCTCTCCAACGGTGCCAAGTCGACTACCGCTATATCGAGGTGTTGAAGTGTTTGTACGAGAGCGCCACAATGTCAGTCCGACTCCAAGACCAGAGCTCGAAGCCTATTCTGCTGCAGCGGGGAGTTAGGCAAGGAGATGTCATGTCCCCTAAGCTGTTTACCGCTGCACTGGAGGATGTCTTTAAGACTGGACTGGAGAAGGCTGGGTATCAACATAAACGGCGAGTACCTCACTCTCCTTCGATTCGCTGACGATATAGTAGTCTTGGCTGAGACCTTGGAGGACTTAAGTACTATGCTCGTTGACCTCAGTAAAGCCTCTGAGCGAGTTGGTCTTAGGATGAACATGGATAAGACGAAAATCATGTCGAATTCCCATGTAGCACCAACTCCCGTAATAATCGGAGACTTTACACTCGAAGTTGTAGACGAATACATATACCTAGGGCAAACTATTCAGTTAGGTAGGTCCAACTTCGAGAAAGAGGTCAATCGTCGAATCCGACTCGGTTGGGCAGCGTTCGGGAAGCTACGACACATATTTTCGTCCAATATTCCGCAGTGTTTGAAGACGAAAGTCTTTAATCAGTGTGTGTTGTAAAATCTGTCTATGTCTATGTCTATGTCTATGTCTATGTTGCCAGTGATGACATACGGTACTGAAACGTGGCCGCTTACAATGGGTCTCATAAGAAGGCTCAAAGTCACCCAAAGGGCAATGGAGAGGGCTATGCTAGGAGTCTCTCTGCGTGATCGGATTAAAAATGAGACCATCCGCAGCAGAACCAAAGTAACCGAAATAGCTCTCCGAATCGCTAAACTGAAGTGGCAGTGGGCGGGGCACATTGCGCGTAGAACCGATGGCCGTTGGGGCGGGAAGGTTCTTGAGTGGCGGCCACGTACCGGAAGGCGTAGCGTGGGTAGGCCCCCCACAAGGTGATGACCTGGTGAAGGTCGCAGGAGTCCGCTGGATGCGGGTGGCGCAGGACCGGTCATTGTGGCAATCTTTGGGGGAGGCCTATGTTCAGCAGTGGACGTCTTTCGGCTGATATGATGATGATGATGATGATATGTATAAAATAGTACATTACGACACAAGTGCGAAAAACATGAAATTCGAAACGAGTAGCGATGTTTTAAAACACGACCGATAGGGGGTATTTTAAAACACGAGTTACGAATTTCGTTTTTTCACGTGTCTCGTACGACGTTTTTTAGTACAGATGGCCCTCCGAAGTTTTGGACCTGACGTAAAATGACCCACTTCTCGCACTGGAGCCTAAAAAGTACACCATCTGTACTAAAAAATATTTTATAACTCTACTGTATTTTATAGTCACTGGCCTCTATTTCATAAACAGCAGTTTTCAACAAATGTATTTTTGGTTATTTACGTACCTAAAATTAGATGTAATAAAATAAATGCAAAATAGGTACTTATTACAATATAGGAGTATGTTCTTACGCTAAAGTATCACCCTCTTTTCTTGCCCCCTTACCACTCATTTCTCATTACCGCAGGTGTACCAACCACAATTCAATTTTTCTTGGGGATTACAAAAAAAAGGTTGCGATACAATGCATCTTGTTTTTCTAAAAAAGCGCTGTAAATTTAAGATATTTTTTATTTCAAGATATTTTATACTGCTATCGTGATAGTAATCTAAGTGCGATAGTACCTACTCGTACTGAGTTTATATAACTTAATTAAATACATATTTATTTTATTATTCGACGTGTAACGTAGGTACTTTGTGAATTATTTTAACAGTGTATTGTTTATTTCAACTTACTTTATACTGCATACAAATACAAATACAAATAATTTATTCAAACGTAAGCACATGTTTACAATTTTCAAGCGTTATCCAGTGGGCTCCAAACAAATCATAACAGTCGCCCAAATACACATAATTATTCGACATGTAGCATAAAGGTGCATTCAAACCAAAAGAGCATTCGCTGTTCTATCCCCCGTTCTACGAAATCAACGAATCACGTTTTGTGTAACGATCGAATTTTGTAGAGTGGGGGTTAGAATAGCGAATGTTCGTTTGGTCTGAATGCATCTTTAGATTAGTGGTCTTAGGAACAGCATCCTTGAAATAAGTAATTGTTTAATGGTTTTAAGAATTCAAATATTCCATTGCAATATTAATAAGACTTTAAGCATGATATTGTTGTGACTGTTACTCCGTCAAGATGGCTTTTAATTTACAATAATGTGAAATATTGGGTGGTCAATAATTTCAATATGCTTGTTAATTATCTCGTTTTAAGTCATACTAATTATGTAAATGGCTATGTTAGCAAACTTACATTGCAATATGCTGTCAATTAAAAAAGTAATACTACTAGTATTCAAATCACCCTGTATGCTTCCCTCATTACCGTTCCTCAACACCGCAGGTGTAACAACAACAAATCAATCTCCCTTGGAGATTAAAATAAGACACAGTTGCGACAATGAAATGTCTCGAAATGATTACTTTCTTGATTATTGCTGATGAAAATGGCTCCTTTATTCTTAGTTTCATATTGGAGGGTGGTTTGTCTTTTGTTGGCTGGAAAAGCAATCGGTTTGTAAGAGAAGTAATCAGATTTTATCATGACATCATGTTTTGTTGAAAAATTAGTATTTGGCACTGTTTTTAAAAACTATTGTTTTATATTATGTCATTAGTTTTTACCTTAATATGAAATTGGCGTTTTGTGAAAGGTTTATTTTTCATACAATGAATTTTACTTATAATTTTTTGTGTAATTATATTTACATAATGTGTAAATTGTATTATAATCGTTGATGTCATCAAATCACCAAAAAATGTTTAAAAGTCAGTAAACATAACGTAACTTTAAAAAAATGTGTACACTTTACATTTTTCTGATCCAGTGATCAGAATGGGTGACATGACATACGTTTCCCTTATACAGGGTGATTTTTATTTACCAAACTTTTAGGAAATTAATTCTGAGATCATACTGATTAACGGTGACTAAAAATCATCATGTAGTAATTTACAATTATTATAAGTAAATATTTAAGCACGCTACCTGTGTATAAAAGGAGCTGTGAAAATTTGCCCCAAATTGATAATTATTCATACCTAGTAAGTATTATTATTTTATTATTAATTAGATGTTCAGGTAATCAATATAAAGAAACCTACATGTTATATTACCTACATGTTAAAATGTACCAGACTCGTGGTGTTAAAATACGTAAAATATCTTATTTTTGACGGCAATACACGGCCGTCACGTAGCTACCTGTGTCTTTTCAATTTTATTGATTGAAAAAATCCGCGAGCTGCTGTCAAACACAAGATATGCTAGCCTCAGAAACGTTCTAACAAAACAGGTTACCCAGATCAGCATGCAAAGAAGAAGTCGTTGTAAATCCCAGTTAAAAGTGCCTCAAACTTCATCATTGCCAACTTATCAACTTGTCAAAGTGTCATTACGACTTCGGATATTCAAAGCGTGTCGCCCCACGTCCAAGAAATAAATGTCAAATCGACTGCTTACTGAGGCGTGCTCGAGAATGTGCCTGAGATCGAGCCAAGTCGGGCCGACTCGAGCCAAGTCGAGCCAAATGAGCTCTTATTGGAGCTATCGATGGTAATGAGATGATGGAATCGGTGGCCACTATCGCTTTGGTTTTGGTAAGTTTTGATGCATTTTGGTTTGATTAGAATGAAGATTGCTTGAGTAGTTACAGAATAATGATCCAACCCAACCTTTTTACGTAAAGTATTGATAAATTCATGATAAATTACAAAATAGTGTTTTAAAACAGTCACTACTTAAGAAGAATATTACCTACAAATGAAATCTTAAAAAAATAATTATTAAAAGTAATTTTAAAATATAAACTTAAATAAAATTAAGCCTAAAAATTTATTCGAAATGACGACACTGAATAAATTGTTTTTGCTACTCAAAAGACAGTAACAGAATGAACGAATGACTAAAATACTTTTACATGCTTATGAAATTTAATAAATGCTGTACGTAAATCCTATTGTTCAATAAGCGAAATAAACATTAAACTCCCATGAAATCCTCTAAACGTGTTAATTTTCAAAGCAATTATAACAATAAGATGAGCCTACAGATGTTTAATTGTGTGTATTACGCGCAATTACAGCTAAAACAATTACAACCGCTTCCCCACAACACAATGCCGTACCAACATCGATGTGGAGATTACGCAAAATACGACATAAATCTACTAAACAAATGTAATTATTTCCACAATTACCACAAGTGAAGTAAACGGGATTACATAATTTGACTTTAATGGCTATACAAATGCTTTAAAATATTAATGTAATTGTTTATAACCCTAAGTGGATTGGGAATGGGCCTTTGAATTTCTTCGCGGGTGTATGCAGGTTTCCTCGCGATATTTTTCCTTAACCGAAAGCTGAAGAATGGTAAATATGTATCATCTGATATTCCGTACATAAGTTTTCGGAGAACTCATTGGTACGAGCCAGGATTTAAAGTTGAATGTGTAAACCACTGGACCACCACAGCGGGGGGACTATAGCACAATCCTTTTCATAAAATATATGATAGGAGGTCTGTGCCCAGCAGAGGGAATTTATACAGTGTGTTAACATGATGCAGGCTTTTATTTGAACCGAGGATTGAGATGCAGATTCTTAGCCAAACCATGTGCATTATTTGTTTAAAAATCCTAATTTTAAAAGTAATTATCTTTCTAAGAAAACTTAATTGAGAAGCAATGTACTTCAAAATAAATCGTTAATTGGCACTTAACAATGACAGATCGCAGCCACTCGTAACGTTTGACAACTAAGCAGTACACGCGTTACATTGATCGTTCGAACGAAATAAAAATAATTGTACAGTTAATTTAAATATTTGTCGACTCTTAATACTTGAAAACGATTGCCAGTAATGCGTATTATTACCCATTTTCGTAAAAGCCTGGGTCATGGTAACACACTGTATAGACTGAAATATTATTTTGATTATAACAAAAGAAGCACAAGATTTTTAAGGATGCTTACAGTTTTTATACAATACTAGCGACCCGCCCCGGCTGCGCACGGGTACTATACCTACATAAAAACCTTCCTCTTGAATTACTTTGGTAGAGTTTAAAAAAAATCTCATCAAAATCCGTTGCGTAGTTTTAAAGATTTAAGCGTTCAAAGGGACATGGGGACAGAAAAAGTGACTTTAATTCATACTATGTAGTGAAAAAATAAATATATAATTTCCATTATTTTTTCGTTTCATCTGAATTAATATGAAAAACACGAAATGTACCTACTTAATAAGGCACGTATTGTTTGATTCGAATATTTAAATTGTAAAAATAAACTCTGATCATTTCTTAGTGAAGTCACTGTCTCTATCTGTGTCTGATGCAAATGTCCGCCCTAGGCGCCGTCTGATTGTCTGGGCGTGGGCACTGGGAGTGGGCAGTGGGCACCGTGGGCGCTCGGAATTAAGACAATTACGCTCGTTTTCGGATCCATTAAACTTCAGGATTGCAATTCTCGTTTTGCAATTCGGCTCCATTTGCAAGTCGGAATTGAAGCCTGAGGCGTAAATAAAGTGCAATGTTTAAATAATTGTCGGTTCTTGCTCTTTAGTGAAAGATTTTTGAATCATGAAAATATTTGACTTGAATGAATAATTTGCCGTGTGGTGACGGCAGTATGAACATTTCGACGGCAGCAAAGAATAAACGGACAAATGCAATTTTACCGAAATTCACTTTTTTGTTTAAATAACCTTATAATAACGTCTTTTATGTTGCATTTAATTTTCAGCACTGTATTCGTATTATTTAAGATTTTTTCGGAAGTATTTCAAGACATCTTCATGTACGTTTTAAAACAGTTCGATGTAGAAACGGTCATAGCAAGTTGTCCGTTTATTCATTGGAGTACCTTATATTGACAAAAATGTAAACAAAGATATCAGTCAGGTGTCGCGTTTGTCATTGTGCGGGTAGTTTTTGCGAGATTCCATTATTAATTATTATGTTTGCTAAACTAATGTGGGTGAGTATATTTTATTTAACTAAATATGTTTTCAGGGTGTACTTACTATAATCAGACTAACATAAAATTATAAACGCAATTTGATTTTCCCGTGTATAGGAAGATAAATGGCAGTTATCCTCATTTATAGTTACTATTATCTAGCGTAAATAAAGACATCTACGCTATTTCCATAAATACATATATTTTTTTAAATTATAACCAATAACTAAATTTGTATTACTTTTTTTAAGCATTGCGCTAAATTTTATGAAAATCGGTTCATTATTTTAAAGAAAAACACTGTTTTGCCTTAAAACACCTGTAGTGTAAAATTGCAGTTCTGCAGATAACCTTTTATTCTTTGCTGCCGTCGATTTGTCATTACACCAACTCTTCCCGCGGAAGTAGTAAGAGTCGTCTAAGAGATTGAAGTGTCACTTACCAATCTTTGATTTCATTGATGAAGGGCAGCAGCGTCATCATAGTGGACACATTACTGCGATCGCCAATCCGCTTGCCCAGCGTGGTGATTATGATCATTTACCTCCTTATGCGCAAAGTTAGTAGGAGAGACCTACGTCCAGCAGTGGACTGAGAAAGGCTGATCATGTGATGGCCGGCACCGTCATCATAGCTTATAGATTATTAAACTTTCAAATCTGTCGAACTTTTTTTGTAATAATAACAGTTTTTAATGGGTCGGATGTAATACCCCTGAGATCGCAGGCATCTATAGGCTATGGTAACCGCTTTTCATTAGGCGAGCCGTATGCTTGTTTGCCACCGACGTGGTATTAAAATATCAAACATTTCTAAACGTTACGGTTGGACACTTCATTACACTGAAATCTAGTTCAATTAAGATTTTAAAGGGATTATCCGTTAGTTTACAAGGGAATAGAACGACCCTGTTACTAATATAATTATCTTATATTGCTATTTAGTACGGTCAAATCGTACATAATTTTACCCTAAACTCGCAAATCAAGTAGTATCGCTGCATTTTTGGTATGTTGTTTAGACACCATAGGACAGTATAAAACCATATTTTGCAAGCAAAAAAAAGTTGTGCTAGCTGGGTAGTACGTGAAAAACTGCGAAATTTACGGCCATTTTTTAGTTACTGATTTTTATTTAAAAAACCTTACGTTTTTTGATATCATATGTAAATAAACGTTTAAAGACTAATAAATTTCCAACAAGTTGAGCTAACATGCATTACCGTAGGTCTTATAGTTTCAGAGATTCGAGACTTTAAAAAGTACCCCTATTTGTAAACTAGATAAAATTTTGTGTTTTGCTAACGTTTTCGACTTAATATCGCCTCACCTAATTATGCTACGAAAAACACGCAATAATGACCTTATAGCGCACTTAATATTGTTTAATTTAAGGGTAAAATTAGGTCAGTGAACTTTGTAGTTGAAAGTATAAACCCGAAATTCCAATGGCAGGAGACCCGCTATCTAAGTTTTTTATACAAATCGCAAGTTGAGTTGCAAAGCTGCAATTTTGGTATATTATAAAGACCTTATAGATATATACGAAAATGCATATTATAAGAAAAACAAATAAATAATTTGGGCATAGGACGTAAAAAACGGAAAAAATTCGCACTTTTTTTAGTTTTTGACGTTTAACTAAAAATCTATTATCTTTTTGATACTGATTGCTATAAAACTAAGAAAGAACATTAAATTTGAAAGGATTTGAGCTACGTTGCATCACCGTAAGTTATATATATTTTGAGATACGACATTTCATAAAGTGCCCTTTTATCAAAACATAAACAAATTTTAGGTTACGTTAAAGCTATTCACTAAATATTGGCAAAACGTTGGCGCTAAGAAAAAAAAGTAAATGTAGATAATAACTACATTAAATTTGGAACAAATTGAGCTGATAACAATTACTGTAAGTCTTATAGTTGGGGGTATACGAGGCTTCAAAACATGCATTTATTTTCTTAACTTAATGAAGGGCACATTTTGAAATGTCGTATCTCTAAATCTATATAATTTAGGGTAATGCAAGGTAGCTCAAATTCTTTCAAATTTAATATTCTTTCATAGTTTTATAGCAATTAGTATCAAAAAGTTATAGTTTTTTAGTTAAACGTCAAAAACTAAAAAAAGTCCGATTTTTTTTCAGTTTTTTACGTCCTATACCTAAATCCTTATTTTTTTTTCTTGTAATATGCATTTTCATACATCCCTATAGAGCCTTTATAATATACAAACATTGCAGCTTTGCAACACGACTTGCCATTTGTATGAAAAACTTAGATAGCGCACCTCCTGCTTTTTGAATTTCGCGTTTTTAGTTTCAATTACAAAGTTTACTGACCTGATTTTACCCTTAAATGAAAGAATATTAATTGCGCTATAAGATAATTATTTCATGTTTTTCGTAGCATAATTAGGTAAGGCGATATTAAATCTAAAACGTTAGCAAAACTCAACATTTTATCTAGTTTATAAAACAGGGTACTATTGGAAGTCTCGAATCTCTGAAACTATAAGACCTACGGTAATGCATGTTATCTCATCTTGTTACAAATTTATTCATCTTTAAACGTTACCTGATACATATTGTCAAAAAACGTAAGGCTTTTTTTATAAAAATCAGAAACTAAAAATAAACAGTAAATTTCACAGTTTTTCACGTATAACGCAGCTAGCACAACTTTTTTTTGCTTGCAAAATGTGGTTTTATACTGCCCTATGGTGTCTAAATAACATACCAAAAATGCAGCTTTACTACATGTTTTGCGAGTTTAATGTACGATTTGACCGTACTAATTCACACTAATATTCAAAAGTTTGGGAATAATTGGATTGATTCTAGAGACAAACATAATTTACTTACATTATTTGTTGACATACAAATTAAACTTAAAAAAAATCAAGGATCTAACTTCTTAGCTAACTATTTAGAACGTTATACATAGATCAAGCTAAGAAATACCTAATAATCTGTAATTTTGATCCTTGAAATAGACTGTTTTTTACTAGAAAATAAATTTCCATGACATGACGATTTTTTACTTTCACTAATACGTATCTTACGAGAATAGTTATCACTTTCCCTGTCTCCGAAGCAGCTTTATCTCTGTCAGACAGTTCCCTAGTTAATTATACAGTAGCTCACATTCTGTAATTACTCACAAATGTTCCCATACTCGTCTCTGTCAACATTTCAGAGCATTCTAAGTCTTATAATTATGTTGAAATACGGGTGAATATGCTGTGGATGTAAATATTGGTCTCCCCTTCCGCCTCAGGCCTAAAAATGAATTTTAATGGTCACTCAGGCCAATAAAGACCTTACATGCTACAGTTCACAGATTTTATTTGAAAAAATATAAATATTGTATTATGAGTCAGCATAAACATATTTTTTATTTTGCTCTCAACTGCGCAAAGCTTATGTTCACTGACAATATTTTTCTACGAATTCGAATTGACTGAAATAAATCGTATGCCCTTTTAATTTCTAGTGAACGAGCAAAGCAGATCCTATGTCTATGTCCTCTCCACTTCGTCATTATTGCACAATCGTCTTTGAGGGCAATTTTAAGCTCACGTTGTACATCCATGTTTCCCTATATAATATAATCTAGAGGATGCGCGTTCGAATCCTATGACAACCAGAGTCTTTTGCAGTTGTCATTGTGGGATACCTACTGTTGCCAACAAGTTTACTGTAACAATTTTCGCAGCACCCGTAACTACCCCTTTGGTGATTCGTCCCGCTGTTTATTCAGGATGATCATTGTCCCTCAGCCAGCCCACAGGCATTCTTGTAGATTGTTTCTTTGTATTTTGTTCTACTTGGGGGGCCGGGAGGTAATTATAGAGCAGTATGAACCATCATACGTTTGTTCTCTAGATGTATTATAATTATGTACTAATCAATCGATTAGTTTGCCTCTAGTTTTAAGACCAGTAGCAGCAATACGTGCGCGTGCATTTATAAAATGCAGGTAAATTCAATTCTGACCGTGTGGTGACGGCAGTAAGAATACATTTGTCATCACCCCAACTCCTCCTGCGGGTGTCGTAAGAGTCGACTAAAGGATTTAAGTATCACTGACCATTATTTGATAAAAGATTGATGATGGGCAGCAGCTTCATCATAATGGACACATTCATTACTGCGATCGCCAATCCGCTTGCCCAGCGTGGCGATTATGGGCATTTACCTCCTAATGCGTCCTAATACGCATAGTTAATAGGAGAGGTCTACGTCCAGCAGTGGACTATCATAGGCTGATGATGATGAGGTAAATTCACCAAAGTTGGCACGAACAGAATGAATGAAATGATTAACATCTATCATTGTGTGTATGCAGCCGTGCCGTACCAACCTGTATCTACTATCATTTTGACATCCACACATGTCATGTCATGTCATTCTGTCACCTACTTGATCCATTCGTGTCAGCTTTCGTAAATTTACCTGTAGTCGCGTATTGATGCGAGCGAGAACGATAAAAAGCAAGTCATGAACTCATAACGATTAGTATTTACTATCCGTTAATGTAGCTTTTGTAAACTTAAATAGGTACCACAATTATTGGCGTAACTTTGTCACTATAAAGAAAGGCCATCCCACGACTTCTACTTTATTTAAGTTTACTAAGCCTATCTAAATAAGTGACTTTTAATTTTTTATTCATTAATTGTTGCCAAAATAAGCATAAACTATGTAAATGAATGATATGTGACACATTAAATAAGTATTTTATAATTTTCAGTCAAAAAACTCAGTGGCCCTTATATTTCTTTTGAGGAGTATACATTATTTTTGTCCTATTGGGTATCTAGTTATAAATGTTGCAAATTTCTAAATACCTGGAAAAAACTCTGTTTGCTTTGTAGTGTACTTGGCACATTTGTGGCGTATGACAGTCTGACTACAACTTTTTGTATAAGCTCACACAGCTTTGACGAATACTAGTAAAATCCTTGTGCATATTTGATAGACAGAATCAGAATAGTTTATTTGTAAAACATAGGTACACATAGTCTTAGGTATACCCCTTCACGACCGAGACAAACATTTTCTAAAATCTTATGAAAACTGTATGTAGATCGTTTTAAATTATCTTCGTATACTTGTAAAAAATAATTAAAAAAATCGAATTGCCTTTTATCATTAAAAAAATCGCATGCACGAAAGTGACGTTCAGGATCTATACGTAAATGCAAGATCTTGCAAATTAGTATGGAGATGCATAAAAACATTAATAGAACACATTATTTATGAAAAAACTTCCTATTATAAGCGATCTTATATTTTTAGGGTTCCGTACCACAAGAAGAAAAAAAACGGAGCACTCATAGGATCACTGGCGTGTCCATCTGTCCGTCTGTTACAACCGATTTACTCCGACACTACTACTGGGCAGATTGAGTTGAATTTTCGCACACCTATGTAAATTGATGACCCAACGATGGATGTCAAACGTAAATAAATGAGTTTTAAATGTGAAAGCTACTTTTAGACGGTAAATTAGAAAATAAAAATCAAAATTTTCACTTCATGATTTCGTGAAGATAAAAATGTATTATCAATGCTAATAATAATATGATGAATGGATTAAAGCGACGATTTTTTGGAGTCGACGTGTAATAACCTGTACTATTTGCAATATATACTTTTACTGACTGGGAAAAACGAAGAATCTGTAAATTACATTACATTATACATATTCACACAAGAAAAAAAACGATATTTACTACACATTGAGTTTTCCACAGTAATTCAACAATTAGATTTAAAGATGTGAACGGAATTAACAGGTTTTAATAGCCAAACAAGAAAATATTTGTGGTTAAATACTTAAAAAGCTTATGCTAGAAAGTACTACGTCGTGTACAAGCAGAATTAGCAGTAATCTCGCACCTAGCTTTAGTGATGATGTGAAGCTTCCGAAGATAGACATAGCAAAGTTTACCGGAATCTATCAAGATTGGACGTCCTTCTACAATGTGTTTTCTTCATTCATCCACGAATAAGCAAAACTTAAGAAGAGTTCAAAAGAGCAACATTCATAATAGCAAGGCCAAAGCAATTCGAGAGATATTAGGTATGGACACCTACGGAGTGCCTAACAAAGATGAAAATACAAGATATTATTAACCCAGTTCCTTGGATACGCTAATTAAAATACGATGAAATATATACCTAACGAATTAGATGAAATATGTAACCAATTCTTCAAAACATATGACTATCTTTCTTGGTTTCATTTTATGCGCAAAGACCGATTATGCATATCCGTGCAAATATTTATGACGAGCTCCGTCCGAACCTACAATTTTGTGCACTTATTATTTACGGGCATATTGTTTACATAAAATCACCTAATTTTATTCTAATTTGTGCTAAATAAAAACGTTTAACTCTTTAAGAGTAAGTATCACTCAATAAATAGAATGTTTGTTACCGCAAATATACGAAATTACGAACTTACATGTGCACCTACTCCCACCAAAATACATCGCCATCTTCAACGCTGTCTTGCGACTGACTGATGCGGCCGCCCTAAGGTATTTGCTACTTTTACGTGTCGGCTAGTGTCTGCAGATTCGATCGGTATAGGTTTGAGCTCGAAAATACAATTTACTTGGTGACAGGATTTTTGCAAAGTAATTTGCAGGATTATATCAAACCGGTCGGAAAGGGATACAGTGTGCTAACATCAAGCAGGTTTTTATTGCATTATTTGATTTAAAAATTCTAACTAAAAAAAAGATCATTTTCTAACAGAAGTTCAGTTAGAAGTACATCAAAATGAATCGATAATTAGCGCTTGACCATGACATATCACCAGACATCGTACGAGTTCCAGCATTTTTGGTGCAGTGTATCTCTCTGCATTTCACAGTCACTGGCAGCATTTGACAACTAAGCAGGACACGCGTTGCATTGATCGTACTTACATCGGGACTAATCCATATTATGGCCTGTTTCCGTAGGGCCATATTGTTGTGTGGTGACGGCAGTAAGAATACATTTGTCACCACCCCAACTCCTCCTGGGGGTGTCGTAAAAGTCGGCTAAGGGATTAATGTGTCACTAACCATTATTTGATTAAAGATTGATGACGGGCAGCAGCGTCATCATAGGGGGACGCATTACTGCGATCGCCAATCCGCTTGCCGAGCGTGGCGATTATGGGCATTTACCTCCTAATGCATTTACCTCCATACGCATAGTTAATAGGAGAGGCCTACATCCAGCAGTGGGCTATCATAGGCTGATGATGATGGCTTATTTCAACGTTCAATAAAAGGAACACTTAACAAGGAACAAACACCCACTTACCACTAAAATCATAACCCGTCGGGTAATCACTTATCGCCGTCAAGCGACCCGCGTCAGATGTCGTCGGATATTGACGGACGGTAGAAGGGGTTGAAATATAATTTGTATTATATATGTACAATTATGTGGTGGAATTCAAAAATATGATGTCGATGTTGATCCGTGTGTGACACATGACATAATACGTTCTATGTACACATTAGGGTGTCCCATATTTTATGAATTTTAGAAATTAATAACGCATACCTCCTCAATCGGCATTTTTTACCTCAAAGCTTTCTCAAAATAAATTTTAGTTCATTCCTGTAACTGCAACCAAATGCCAACTGTCATGCCATTTTCCTATACCTACAATGTATGAAAATGACCAAATATTTTTTTAATGGCATTAACTTATACTGCCTTATAAGTTTTTTTTATATAATTAACTTGATGAGAACAGAAAAACTAAACATTATTATCAACTTATTGTCCAACTTTTTTTCATATTAATTTGTATGGGAATTTCAGATGCAAATCGGCACGCGTTCCTGTTACAGGAATGAGCTGTTTTTTTTTCAGGTTGTTTTAGGATAAAAAAGAAGGTACGCGTTATTTATTTCAAAAATTTGTAAAATATGGGACACCTTAGTACACATACGCAATTTATACATTGCCAACAAAGTGCACTGAAAGGAAATGAAAGAAGTCACAAGTGCCGATATCGGCCTTTTCGATGGACCTACAACTACACTATTTTCTCGTAGAACATATTGTTCAAAAATCGCGCGAAAATAATATTATTAGACTGAAAAATGATGGGCAGAAATGTATAGACTGGCCCAGGAACCGGTAGGAACAAGAAATATCTTATTGCAAAGATGTCGAGAACTGTTCAATGACTGTGACTTTTTGTGCTTTCAAAAATACAAATAATTAATCACTCAAACGGCCGTGTGGTCACGGCAGTAAGAATACATTTGTTACCACCCCAACTCCTGCGGGTGTCGTATGAGTCGACTAAGGGATTGAAGTGTCACTGACCATTATTTGATAAATTGATGATGGGCAGCAGCGTCATCATAGTGGACACATTACTGCGATCGCCAATCCGCTTGCCCATGGCAATTTTGGGCATTTACCTTCTAATGCGCATAGTTAATAGGGGAGGGTGTACATCCAGCAGTGGACTATCATAGGCTAATGGTAATCACTCAAATCTTAGAACAAGATCACAACTTTCACCAAACCAGAGTATGGTTTGTTTTTTTTTATATACCACGTCGGTGGCAAACAAGCATACGGCCCCCCTGATGGAAAGCAGTCACCGTAGCCTATGGGAGCCAGCCAGGGGTGTCACATGCGCGTTGCCGACTCAATAAGAACTTGTACACTCCTCTGTTGAAGAACCCCATACTGTAGTCCATCGGGAAAACCTCGGCAGGGAGCTCATTCCACACACGGACCGTCCGCGGGAGGAAGGTCCTCTGAAACCGCACGGTGCGCGACCATTTAGGTTGCAAGGTGTGAGGATGAGCGCCCAGTCGGTGGCGAGCGGTGCGATGATATAAAGTGGACGTTGGCATCATGTCGAACAGTTCTTCAGAGCACAACCCATTGTACAGACGATAGAACACACATAAGGAGGCGAAGTCTCTCCTTAGACTTAAGGGTTCAATACCGCCTT